>JAHLSL010000052.1:658045-700647 GCA_025920805.1 Petroica traversi
AGTGTATGTGCTGCATATTCAGGATCTGTGCTGGTTATTCAAGGCTCAGTGTAGGACATAGAATCACAGAATGGTTTGGTTGGAAGGGACCTTTTGTTCCACTCCCTTGCCTCATAGCAGGGACACCTTTCACTTGACCAGGTTGCTCCAAGTCCCAACCTGGCCTTGAACATTTCCAGGAATGGAGCATCCACAACTTCTCCAGTGCCATAAATGCACAGTACTGGGACCAGCATGCCAGGATACCACTGAGGATGAGGGAGATTTAAGAAAAAAATTAATCCAAATCATTATGTCATGTCTGGCTTGTGAGGGTCTGTATGGAAGGCTGAAGGTGAGATAAAAATTATGATCTGCATAGGATGCAATATCACAAGACATAAGTACAGCGAGTGACACTCCTGCTACACAGCTTGCAATGTTTAGTAACAGCTTAGGAAATGTGTCCTAAGGACACCATGCAAACCAGAAGGGATATCCTGGGGCACACATCAAACACATCCAAAAAGCTCTGGGGGATGTGGCACAGCTCCCAGGATCTTTGCATGTGCATTTTGCATCTTCCAGTTGTGGAGAACAAGATGAGGAAAGGCAAGTCACTGCAGCAGCATTTTGTAAAGAGCCACAACCCAGCTAAGGAAGCCTAGAGAGAAGGTCAGGTCACAGAGGCAGAGGAGGTCCAGGGTGAATCCATCTTCTGCAGCAGACACACAGCACACCCAGGGCATCACAGCCTCAGTGCAGGCTTGCCCTGGTAGTGAGGAAGTGCTAAATTACCAACCTCTTGTACTGGATGAGGTATTGGAAAAGTGCAGAGAATCATGGCCAAACATGATCTAAGTTGTGTTCTCTTCCATTTTCTCCTCCTAAAGTTGTGCTTCTAATGTTTTCTATCAAGAAAATCAGTTTGTACAGATAAAACACATTGTGGTCATTTTAAACTCGTCTTGCATTTTGGGTGATCTCCAGGGAATCTGGCCACTGCAGAGGCAATGGATTCAAATGAAGCATCTTGAAGGTATCTCACGTGCCTGGAAACCCAGACAAAAGTTTAAGTGTCTGATGAGCTGGGATAAGTTTCCTACCCAGCCTACAAGGTCATTTGGTGGGTTAGAACAGTCAGGGAAGAGAAGATTCAAAACCCCCAGTAGCTTTAACTCAGAATCTGCTCAGCCCAGAGGAGGCAGCAGACACAAATCATGATTCTGAAGGAAAAAATCACATTCTTACTGGACATTCTTACTTAAGATAGGCAGGGTGGTCTGGTTTGACAGCTGTAGGATTATGTGTACCGACCATGAAGGAACATCACCGTCTCTCCACACCCCCTCCAGGCCAGGTACACCATGGGAGAGCTGCTTGGACAGGAACTAATTTACCCCAAGTCCAGCCAGAGCCAGCCTTGGCTTTCCTGGAGAGAAAACCTTTCAAGGTTTGGATGTGGCTGCAGCTCCAAGGGCCCAGTCTGGAGCTACTGAAAGGTTGTCCAGCCCTGCAGCCACATGCCACCTGCCACCCCAGAGCCCATGTCCAGGGCATGGCAGGGAGGCAAAGGTGGTTAGCACAGTGTTGGCTCTGGAGACAGCCACCCAAGCTGGCCAGCCATGAGAAAATAGCCAAGCTCTCACTTGTTTTGGTCTCTCACCTAAGTAAGGTGCCACAAGTACTTCTCTTCCTCCAGCATTACAGGAATGCCTAATATGATCCCATGGATTTAAGCTCAAAGCACGTAGATACCACCAGATTTCACTAGGCTTTGCACCAAATCCAGCTTCCACTTTTTGCTTGCTTTTTTCTCCATTTCCCTTCCTTATGCAAAGACCAGGACTCTCTGCATCCCTCCTTGGAGCGTGCAGGAGCCGCTTGCTTCCGCAGCCTCAGACAAGTTATCTGTGCACTCACAAGTTCTGCTTCTTTGGTCCAGCAGCCAGCAGTGCCAAGAAGGGAGCTGAGTGTGCCACAAATGAGCAGAGTAGGAGGTGGCCTGGACGTGGGGAGGAGGAGGGACATGGTAGAGTCAGTCGCGTGGGTCCGCATCCACGACTTCAAAGGAGCATCAGTAACAGTCAAACAAACACTGTCTGCTGGCTAAATAACGTCATCTGCAAGTGATTTGTCCTGTCACCACCAGTCTGGGTGCTTCGCCCTCGCAGACGATCAAACAGGAGGTCTGCTTTCCAAGATTTGTCATCACCAGAACCCGCTGCAGCTGCCTAAAATGCCTCTTTCCAAGTAGTGCGAGCTGCAAACACTTCATCAGCAACTTGCGTCATCCTGTCCCGAGCGCTCCAGCATTTCCAGAGGGTGCAATTAACCCTCTGGCTGGTGCGTTCACACAGCAAATGGTATCATTTGGGTAATTCGGTGGCACTTCTGGCTGCTCCATGCCAGTGCACCTCTGCCTGGCGGGGCTTGAGGAGGCAGCTCCCACCCCGTGTCCTGGCTGGACCTGGGTCTCCTCACTGAGGCAGAGCAGCAGCGGCAACACTCAGCCTCAGTGGTGGCAGCAGCTCTGTGACGACTCCAGTCTGCCACGCAAGGAATTTTATGTGCTCCTCATGCAAATCACCACAACAGATGTCAGATGGTCTGTGCAAACTGGGGCTGGATTTCACATCTGGAAATGGAGACAGAGCGGCATCACCACAGCTGGGACCGAGACAAAGGTGAGACACAAGTCCAAGCCTGCTGATCCCACTTGGTGTCAGGGGAATGAGGCAACCCTGGGCAGAGGAGCTGCAGGGAGCCTCCGCCCTAAAAAGACTCCGTGTGCTGGAATGTCGCTACTGAGCTTTGAGGTTGTGCCTCAAAGAGCTCACATTTCTTAGGACAAAAATGGGAAAAGGAAAAAGAGAAGAGACCCCGGCTTGGCTCCAGGGCAAAACTCCTAGGAATTTCCCACCAAAGCTGTACCAGAAGACAAGTCCAAGGCATTAAGTGCAAGACAGGCACAAGCTATTTGCTGAGTCTCTCCGCCTGTCTAGCAGAGTTTTGGAGGATGGAGGATGTACACAGAGAATCTCCTATCCCCTGCTAAAAGTACACCAGTGATCACCTGGAGAAGCAGGGCTGGAAGACAGTGGCTGTGGTGAGACCAGCAAGAGGAGGAGTGGGGCACGGTGTAAGGTGGAGGCCATGAATTTCACACACAGGGGCTCTTGCTGATGTACATTTGAAAGTAACCCTGATTTCAGATGAGGTCACAGCCCTGGTTCTTTGGAGGCCAGATGCTATGAAACACCAGAGCAGCCCACACAATCCCTCAGCCCAGCTTGCTAAACTGACTGGAAACATCTACGATACTGGGAAACCACGCAGACTAAAGCAGATGTTGAAGGACATGGGGAGAAGGGAACATCTGGCTATCTCCACAAGCCTGGGACATTCTCAGGCATCTGGAGGGACTTCAGTGACCTGGAGAAGCCTGAAGAGAAGACATGGTGCTTACTCAGGCACAAAGAGATTATTTCAGACTCCAGGGAAGAGCTCAGGACAACTTCCTCCAAAACCTGCTGTGGCAGCTCTGCACCGCCTGGACCCCAAAAACGCTCGTGTCACCCCCACACAACCACAGATGTGGATCAAAAGTGAGGAAATACACAATTCAAACCTGAAGTCAGTCCTCTGCCTGCTGGGGACCACAAGCTGACAAAGTTCAGTGCATTCAACTCAAGTCAAAGCCCAGGAAAAGGCCAAAAGCAGAATCCAATCTCCATTCCTCGAAGGTGTGTTATTTTTCCAAGACTTTCTGCCTTTTTGCCCATAGCATCAGCTACCAAGTAAAAAAGAGAATCCCATCCCTTTGCCACTCTGTAGAGCATGAACACACCAGGCCAAACTCTAGAGACAGTACAGGGCTGATGGGATGGACAAGGACGCTGGGTTGACAACAGCCAACCACTTCCCACCCTGTCCCATGTTAATGGTCCTTGCACAGGCCCAGCATCCAGCAAAATACAAACCCCACTGTGACACTCTAAGGTCTTTCACCCACCATCAGATCATGAGATTTGCTAAAGAGATGCCTTCCTGGTGACCAATATCCCTGAGCCTGCCTGCTTAGCCGGCTCAGCTCCCGAGCCTACCTGGGCCCCAGCTCATCCTCACAGCGCCAGGTGAACTCCCCAAAGCTCTCGTAGTGCTGGTTGTAGTGGTAAAGGACTCGGTGGAGGCTGGGGGAGCCCAGGTCCAGCAGGGTGTTGTAAGCTGTCTGCTGCTCCTTGCCACTCGTGTAGCCATTGAAGAGGTTGTAGATCTTGTCTGCTATTTCTGGGCAGAAGGACAGGGAGTGTTCAGTGGGGTGCAAGGAAAAGCGTGAATAAAGCTCACCAGGGCTAAAGCTCAGTATTAGGAAGACCAAGACCAACACCAAGATTTTTCCACTGCATTATGATTTCAATCCTATCAGGACAAGGTCCCAATGGAGGTGCAACAGACTAGATGGCATTCCCTGGACTCAGCCCAAGTTGGCTTCCCAAAGTTTGGTCTAACTAAGACAATTTGGGCAGCATTAGTGAAACACCATTTATTCAGTTTTTTTTTCAGAGAGGACATATGCCTCCTGCAGCCCCCCATCTCAGCCCTCCACACCATGAGGCAGCTCCTGGGTGAAGGAGATGTTACAGCCAGGACACGAGACACGTATGGGAATGTGCTGGAAGGGGGGAAATCCCTGTTGCTGGTCCAGCAGCTCCCTCCATCTCACCTTGAGCTTTCACATCATCTACCACAGGGCAGGGCGTCTTGACCGTCACATCACTGGACCTGGAACGTCTCCCTGTGTTGTCAACTCCCCAGAGTGTGAACCTGGATGAGAAGGGAAGAAAACAAAGCTCTGGGCTCCCAAGACCACATGGAAATACAGGCAGCATCAAAGAGGAGGATCACAGTCAGGGTGCCTGTAGGATTTAACTCTGTGGGATTTGGTTATGAGGGTAAAATAGAAACGAGAGATCTCTAAAGATGGGTTTAGAGCATGGGAGTTTATTGTGAAAGAGCGTGGGTGTGAGAGGCTGCTGGGCTGCAAGACACAGCTCAGAGCAGGCCAGAGAGAGAGAGAGAGAGAAAGAGGCAAAAAGAGAGAGTAAAAAGGGCCGGTTTGCCGTTTACAGTACAATAAATCATCTTCTCTGTTGAATATTCTAATTCTCTTTAACCAACCTGAGACAAGTTACAAACTCTACAACATTTACATGCAACCTATAAGAATCATTACATTACCATACGGGGGTATATTTTTAACCCTAAAAAACTGCTTTTTGGAATCTCTACCAGGCAGGCAGGGTTTGCTCTGCCCGTTGGACTGCCTAGGCAGAGGGCATTGTTCTATCAAGAAGGAGGATTCCCTTCAGCCAGCTCTACCGTTGTTTCTTAGTTACTCTTCAACTCAAACCTTGTCTTCATCTCAATTTCGATTCTACTTTCCATATTTCCAGCATCTTTTGCAAGGCAATCATATCTATAAGGCTTTCCTATTTCATCTTCCCCAACAGGTGCCAGCACTGCCACAGGCACAGGGCACTCACATGTAGGTGGTGTCGGGCTCCAAGCAGCGGATGATGAGGGAGATGGTGGAGGAGAGTCTGTCAGGCACTTGGGCTGGCATGGCACAGGGTGACTTGGCGCCAGAGATGATGTCATCCACGAAGCTCAGCACCGTCTCTAGGGAGAGAGGGGAGGATGTGCCACTGGTGATGGCACAGGTGTCCCTGGGGCTGAGGAGAGCCTGTGACTGCTCCCACATGGCCTGGTGCCAAGAGGGACCAAGGCTAAAGCATGAGGTTGGACCCATTGCTTTTCCAGAAAAATTCATCCCTATTGTAGGGAGCTGCCCCTTCTGCAGCATGGTGGGCACGTGATATTTGATTTCTTGCAGCATCCCCTTGCAAAGAGAAAGACAGAGGCTCTCTTCTAACATCTCCATCCCACTCTCCCCAGAGAAGCAGTGGAGTCCCCACTGACCTGTCTCCACCTTGGAGTGGTCCATTCTGTCGGTGACTTTCTCTTGACGGAGGAGGTAGTCCACGATCTGCACCCCAATGGGGGGCTCCGAGTGGCCCCACTCCAGTACCACCAGTGTGCTGCTGGGCTCATGGACAGTGGAGAGACGCAGGCTGGGGGACAATTTTTGCATTACTCTCTCACAACAAAAGGGATTCAAAGCCATTAACTCACAGGAGACACCAACCTCAGGAGAGAAATTACTCCCCCGCCCTTTCCCCTCCTGGCTCTGGGCCTGTTGGTCCAAAGGACTCATTCCTGGGGTTGCTTTACCAGGATGGATCCACAACCAGCTCCACAGCCCTCAGCTGAACTTAGAAAAGACACTGCAACTCTGTACCCTCTGCCTGAATTCCAGGTCACCCCTCAGTTTGCAAACCTGCCCCATAAAGGCACACAGCCCCACCACCTCCTGCCATCACCACCTCTTCCCAGACCCCTCCACCAAAAATCCAGGCTGGGCACACGTGGAGACCTACATGGGGTGTGGGAGAGGGGCACAGGTGGGCAGCCCGTCAGCCCCAAAGGCACTGGAGTCACAGCGGCACCAGTCCTCGATGACGTCCCCGCTGCCCGAGCACCACAGCAAGCTCATGGTGGCCTCCTGCAGGAGCTGGGAGAGAGGAGAAAGGGTTGAGCACCGGGCAGGTGAGCTCCCATCCCACCACCACTTGTGCCAGTGTTCACCACCATCCCCTGGTGGGTTCAGCACTGTCCATCCATCCAGACACGATGCTCTCTGGGCAAGCTGCCCCCAGAGACAGCCCCTCCTGCCCACTCCACCACCCCCAGCAAGGCTCCTCACCCGCTGGGTCTGGTTGTTGGTGACCAGCTCGTAGAGAGGGGCTGCTTTGGTGACCTCCAGCAGGATGGGCTCGGCTGGCACGTCGGGGCTGGAGGCCACGTGGCAGAGGGGGCAGGAGGAGGGGCAGCGCCCGCGGCTCTGGCACTCCATCCACACCCCGGCTGCCACGCGCTTGGTGCCGGACTCGGAGAGGCTGGCGATGTACTCAGGGAATGTCAGCACCTTGGGGTCCCGCTCCCGCTCCTCCGACTCATCCGAGGGGGAGTTGCCTGGAGAAGGGGGAGAAGAGGGACACCAGGGTGGGCTCCAGGCCATTGATAGCAGAATATCAGGGGGCTGGAGCTCTGCCTTCCAGCCAGGAGAGAGGCAGCGCTTCCAAAGAGCCCCCTGGATCCTTCCAGTTGTTTGCTTTCTAGGGATGAAATACCCATTGGTTTTCAGAGGAGGAATCAGGACTGAAAAGCTCACCCTGGCCTCTATGATTGCAGCTCCTCTGGTCTCCCAGTGCCTCAGTTTCCCCAGCCCTATCCCTACGCCTGGATTGGGACAGACCACCCTTGCAGCAGGTCCCCACGAGAGGGAGCCTCCTTCATGTGGCTGGAGACTCATGAAGGACCTGCCTGGGCACCTTCATGTCACACGGACTCCCCAACAAAGCCCCCTGCCAAACCACTCTCCTGCAAAAGCCCTCCTGGCCCTACAGAGGAGGAAATATTTTGGCACAACAGGAACAGCCCTTGCACAGAAGCCAAAAAGGTAAAATCTGCCCAGCACTGCTGTGCCCTGGGCAGCATCATCCTACCATGGCGAGCCTTGAAATGAAGGGAAACAGTGCTTTTCACACAAAATCTCTGCCAAAGGATGTCCCTGGATTTATACAGAAGAAAAAGGGGTCGTTGAAGATGGTTGATGGGGTTGGAGGAAGCTCAAGGACAACCAGGCAAAGCCTCACCCCCAGGGCAGGCTCAGGCCATCCTTAGAGGTGACTTGGTACAGGCTGGCTGCTGTGGGGAGCCACTATGGACCACATCCATGGCTCAATAGGAAAATCTCCCTATAGCAAGGATTTGTGGAGAAATGGGCCAGCACTAGCCCATCATTGAGACTCCTGCAAAGAAAACCAGGCTGTTTGAACAAAACCTGGGATACAAAAGAGTTGCTCTGCTCCCCCAGGAAGCTGGAGATGGATCACTTGAGGCTGGCTGTGAATTGCAGCTTAGCAGGCACTGAGGAAAAGCAGAGGAGCCGGGGAATGATTTGTCTCTTGCAATTTCTCAATCGATATCCAGCCCCTGACGTTTGCAAACAGAAAGGCAAAGGAAGGAAAGTGGCAGGTGCCAGAGTGAAACCGAAATGTGATATTGTGGGTGGAAAAAGGCTGCCAGACCTGAAAAGCCTCCAAGCAGGAAAATCAAAGAGGAGGAAATTGCAGGAGTAAAAAAGAAGTACTTGTAATCAAGAGGTGCTGCATCTGGAGACAGCCTACAGCAAAACAGCAAAACAGCAATGGGTCTTTACTTTTCCAGGTGGGCTTGTGAAGAAGTCCAGGCTCCAGGAGGCCTGAGCCCACAGGATCCAGATTCAGGCTTTGAAAGAAGCCATTCCCACACAAGAGCCCTGGGGATATAACAAATGTCTCTGTGGCTGGGACATAGCAAGAGCAGCTCCACAGGCTGGTGCCAATACCGGGAATTAGGAAGCTTCATGATGGAAATGATGTGTCTGTTACGGTGCCTGTGAGCTCACACTGCCTGCACCTGGGAATTCCCGGGCAGGAGCAGCAAACCAAGGTCATCTGAAAAGCAGCAGCTCTGCTCAGCATTCCCCATGTCCAGGTTTGGGATCTGGCTCTTGTTTTCTGCCCAAGCCTGGATGTTGCAACCCACCCTCCCCAGCACAGGCAGGAAAATGCCTGCAGGCAGCTTTGCTGAGGCCAGCACAAGAGATCAGGGAATCACAGAATCTGAGCATAATTTGGAATGGAAGGGACATTAAAGACCATCTCGTTCCAGTCTCCTGCCAGGGAACCTTCCACTAGACCAAGTTGCCACGGTCCTGAGGACAGATGGCAGCAGGCAGGAGTTGGGCTGCCTCATCCTTTGAAAAGCTGCCATTCAAAGCAGGCAGCACCTCCTCCAGTTGGGATCCACCACAGATCACTGCAGCCAGGCCACCACAGGGGCTGCAGCAGTGCCAGATGCCCTCTGCACCATGATGAACCTCCCAGCTCCTGACTGCTTCCCAGGCAGTAAAAGCACAGTGCTGACAGCCCGGGAGAAGGAAACACATCGGAGGGACTGAAGTTTGGCTGCAGGATGCAAGTGGAAGAGAGCAGATATGGCAGAGACAAAAGGAAGGAAAGAATAAGATTAAAGACAGCAGTTAAGTCCCAAATGAGGCAGGCTGGCTTGGTGGCATTGGTGCACTCGTCTTTCATCTCCCTGGAGCTGTGGGTATTGATTTTTCTTTTTTGCATGGACCAGTGCCTGCTGCAATCCATGGGAATCCCACGGCTGGCTTCAAAGGGTGCCAGAGCAGGGTGTGAGTGAGACAACAGCGTGGGACAGAGTCCTGACACAGGCTGGGCACCTTCCTTGCTCTGCCAAAAGCAAACCCTGCTTCCCACTGCCATGGGGTGGCTATGAGTACCCTTCCCAAGGAGAAGCAGGGCTCCTACCTTTGCTGATGTCCTCATACTCCAGCCAGAGCTGCCGCTGGACCTGCCTGTTGGGATACCAGATGGAGCAGGACTCCTCGAAGCCATACACTGCCTCCTGGATGTAGTGGTTGCCAAACTGGTCCAGCAGCGCCACAAAATCTCCACGGGAGGTGGCTCCATCCAGAGAGTGGAGTGCATTGCTGAAAGCTGGGAATGAGATGAAGGAGATGCTCAGTTCCCAGAGGACTGAGCCCTTGCCACCTCCCTACACACCTGGGATGGGCACCCAGCCTTTGAGCCCACCACCTGCCAGCAGAAGGCTGTGCCACCTCTTGCCACCCTTTCTCCCCTTGTTCCCCCTGTCCCTGCACACTTACACTGGGAGATGGTCATCTGGTTGAGCCGGACATGGTACATGACAGACTGCACCTTCCAGTGCTGCAGGAGGGGGTACCCAGACACCTCACTGAAGTTCACCATCCCTGCCAGAAAAAGGACACAGGGACTCAATGCCACTGCCCAGGAATGCCTCACCATGGGGACGGTCCCAGCCCTTCATCCTGGGGCAAGGCAGCCAGCAAGGTAGGAAGGAGCCAGGGAAAAGGGTTGTGTACACAGCACGTGCCCCCAGGAAGGCTTTCAGAGCTGAGGGTCAGGTGGCCCCCAGCAATCAATTAAAATGATGGCTTTGAAGGCAAACACGTAGGCTCGTTTCATCCTGCTGTCCGGGGCTCTGCACTGGAAGATAATGAGCCTCCTCCTGCTTCCTTGCCAGTGCCCACTCCCAAGGCATGCCCAGGTGTGCTAATTATGTCACTAATGAGAGCTGTGCTTTCTAATGAGCTGTTTGCAGGCCTGGGAACGGTCACCGTCACGCCACGTGTGCCAAGAGGCCCTGGGTCCCCCTCGGCTGGGACTGAGCTGAGTGGGCAACAGATGGACAGGGAAATGGCTGGCCTGTCAATGCTAATGTTCTCTCAGGACATTATGGCAATGCTGGGGCTGAACAGGACCCAGGGTTTGTCCTTCTCCTTCAAAGACATCCTGTTCTTCAGCCATTTAGCTGCGAGTTACAGAAGCCAGAAACTCATGGAGACCCGGGCTGGGTGGGCACTCACTCCTGCCCAAGGCACATGGCAGCTCAGCTTGCATGAGCAGAGGGACAGAGAGGCCAGACAAAGCCCCAGCAAGGGAACTGAGGGGTGCTCGTGACTCTGAATTTGGTGACAGAGCACGCCTGGAGTGCCACAGCAGGATGCTGGGACAGGCTACCTCCTCCCTCGCAGCTCCAGTGCTGCACAGCCAGCTCGTCACACAGCAAACTCTGCTGCTAAACAGGCACCCAGCAGGAGCTCAAGGGGAAACAGCAGGCATCCCCTCCTCTGTAACGAGACCTGAAGGCAGAGTATAAGCAGGATAAGATCCTTTGCCTTCCAGCACCTCTCTCTTCAGCGCTGGCTGCTGCCGACAGCTTCAAAGCCTTGCTCTTCCCTGCAAAGTGTTTATGCAAAAACAGCCCTTCCTTACTCAGCAGCTCTGCCTCTTGTGTATTCACAGCGATATCCAAGCTTCTGACAAGCAGGGAATATTTTACTTCTTTTCCTTTTTTTTTCTCTTTTTTTTCTTTTTCCCTTAATCAGCCACAAAGCCAGCGGAGCAGTGGGAAAGGAATAGGATAATTTACTGGCTCTTACCTCCCTAGCACAGTTGCCAGCGAAGTCCCAGCCCCACAGACTGTGATGCTGGGGCTGTGGTGGCAGTGCCTTTCTGACATCCATGTGACCATGTCACAGGCAGGAGAGCCCCACTGGGAGGCAGGTGTCCTCCAGCACCTCCTGGCAGGGCTGAGCATTCCCAGGGAAGCAGGAGTGACCCACCCATCCAGCTCTCCTGGTGAAGCTCAGCCCCCCCAAGACCCCCCAGAACCCTCCTCCCTGCTGAATCCACCTGCACCCTGTCAGGGCAATCAGCTTCCACCAAACCCTGGATACAGTCCATGGGTGCTCCCCAAAATCCTCCTGGAAGCTCTGCAGACAAAGGGAATGCTCAAGGTCTCCTATGAGACCAAAACACCTCACTAGCCACATCCTGTGCTTAGTAGCCCCTTGATGTCTGGGCCATTTCAGCCAACAGCAACAAACACCAAGGAAACAAAGGTTAGTTATGGGTATTGGCAACTTGGAAAAAAGGCAGATCTGTCTAGGGACCCATGATAACCTGTCACTCATGGTCCATGATGCTCTGGCACGGCAAAACAAAACATTTTGGTTTGGTGGCTCTGGGTTTCAAATGCTTCATTACATCAGCATAGAAATCAAAGGTGGTTGGGAAATTCCTTTGCCTTCAGAAAAAAAAAAAAAGAAATATCCTTTTGCAAATGCCCCAAATATATTGAGCTTTCACACCCCACCATTAATTTACCTTTGCCTTTATTTATAATGCCTTCCTCTTACTTGAAGGAGGAACCAACCCTCAGCTGCTGGTTCCTCCACGTGCAGCTGAGCACAGGATGCCAAAGCCAGACTCGATATATCCCTCCTGTGAGATGTTAAGGTGCTGAAGCTGGACATGCTGGCAGCTGCCTCACTGGGAGAGGCACAAATCCAGCTGGACTCACTCACCAGTGAGGACCTCAGGGTCGGGTGTGGGGTCAGAGAGCTCCTCTTGGCACTGGTTCTCCAAGGGCACTGTGGCCACCACCAGCCCATCCGGCAGCTGCTGCTCCAGGCCCCGGGCAAAGTTGTTCTGCCTGGAAGTGAATTGCAGAGAGAAGAGCAAGGTTGGAGGACAGGAGAAATGACTGGGATCATCCCCCCCAGTACGTGACCCATCCCCAAAAAAATTTCTCATTTCCTTCAGGCACAGACTAAAAAGATATCTACTCTTGATGGAAAGTGTCAGACATGCCCTCCCCACCAGCCCCTCCATCAACAGTCCAGCCCCAGGCTCCTTCCCATGCCTTCTTCTTGGAGAGAATGGTGAGGTCTGACCCTGCTGGGGTCCCCTCCCCATGTCTGCAGCTCACCTGAAGGTCCCTTTGAGCACCTGCCCTGGTGCCACCTCCTTGGTGTGGTTGTTGTAGCCATAGAAGATCTCCCCAAAGAGCGTCTGGTTCATGGGCAGCTCGCGGGGCTCGCCGCAGTCCCCTGCCTCAGGGCACGACTCTGAAATCAGCTGGCACGATCGCCCATCCGTGCCCAGCTTGTAGTCCTCAATGCACCTGGGAAGCCAACCCTGTCAGCTGCAGGTCCCCATGGTGGGGACAGCCACAAGAACAGAGAACACCCCCTCCATCCCAGCCCTACAAGCTCAGGGTGGCAGCAGCAATGGACAAGAGCACTTTGGGGGTGTCCCTGTGGCCAGGGAGGTGCTGGGTCACTCACCCACAGAACATGAGGATGTTGTAGAGCAGGGGGTCTTCGGGCAGGGGGACCATCTGCTGCAGGCACAGCTGCTCGCAGCCCCCATTGAAGCCATCGGAGCAGTCCACGCCGACGTGACGGTCATAGCAGCCCGTGCCATCCTTCATGGGGCTCAGCCCCGTCGGGCACTGGGGGGGGTGGGGGAAAGAAGAGGTGAAAACCCCCGGGAAGGACTCTGTCTCTAGGGCTGAGGTGCAGGGCAGGGCTCTGGCATTGCTCTCCCCTGGAAACTGCAGCCTGAGCAGTGCTCAGGGGCTGCAGAAGGACAGCAGCAGCACCATCCACAGGTGCAGATGTTCCTCCTGCACCTCAGCCTCTTTGCAGCCTCAGGAGTGTATCCCCTGAGGCTGGGAGCCCTCCAAGCCATCCCCCACCACGGCAATGTGCTGGTATCAACCCCCATCTCCAACAACCCAGCTGGAAAGCAGCACTGCCCTTTCCAAACCCACTGTCTGCACCACACTCCCAGCCTCTTCTCCCCAGTGCCCAGCTCTGGTGACATTGCAGCAGTGCACCCCAGCCCCACAGACCCCCTGTTTTGGGGGAGAGCAGCTGTGCTGGTGACAGGGCACTCACATGAGTGATAGGAAGCCTCCCACAGAGCCAACAAACAGATGGGCTCTTTCTGCCTCATGTGTGTGTGTGTGTGTGCAGCAACAGAGGAGACACCAACCCAAAACCATCTTCCTACTACAAAATCAACCTCCAAGTGACAGGGAGGGAGGAAGGATTCCCTTTCTGGCCCCCCGTCCTTGCTCACACCAGGGGGGATCTGCAGGTCCCTGGGGGTCACGCACCACGCAGCCCGTCGAGTCCAGCTTGCGGTCTGAGATGCAGCGGAAGTTCTTGCTGCAGCCCCCGTTGTCCCGGGAGCAGTCACGAACGGGGCCAAAGGAGTCAAGAAGGACCTCCAGGCTGTCGAAGGAGGATGAGGTCATCAGCTCTTCCCTGTGAGGAGGGGGGGGAAGAGGAGATGTGTCACTGCTTCCATGACATGTTGTGGACGCGTGCACGACCGTGGCTGCCGCGTGGGTTTTTCCAGAGCTCAGGCTTTCCTCGGGCTGACAGAGAACTGGATGGCAGCCAAGCTTTTGGAAGGATGCAGGAGCTACTGAGATGAGGAGGAACACTGCCAAAGGCTCAGCTTTGCAGGCACTGAAGAGGGGCAGGTTAATGGATTTACTCATCTCCACCTGCAAAACGTGGGATGGGGATCCCAGTTCTGTTTGCTGAACCCCCCACCCTGCCATCGCACCTACCTGACCTCCACTGCATCCTCCATCACTGTCATGTCAGTCTTGCACTTGGCTGAGGGGTTGATGGCCAGCTCGGCCGGTGGGATGACAAAGCTCTTGCTCAGGGGCAGCCACATGCCCTCCCCCAAGGTGTAGGTGAACCTGCCAGGGAGAGCAGCAAAGGCTGGCACAGAGGGAAATGCTGAGCCTGGAAGGTTGTCTCTACCCAAATCCAAGCCCTTGAGCCTCCCTGCTGCCCTGCAGAGATGCCAGCCCAAACTAAGGGGTGTGTGCAGGGTGAAGTGGGGTGGCTCCTCCTAATACACCCAATGATTCCCAAAAACTGCATGTAACTTAAGTATTTTAAAAAAAAAAGGCACTTTCATTTTCCATAGAAATCCTACTTCAGAGCCTAAAACTCCCTCTCACCATGAACAGAGAGGAGGAACTGACTGCTTTGTACCCAGCACCCACATGACAGCTGCAGGGGGATCTTCCCAGCCATGCTCACATGTCCCCAGGAGGTGGCACAGGACAGCTGTGCTCAGCCCTGCATGCCTGTATGCCCTGAGTTGTATTTAAGCCCCAAAACGTGCTGAGCAGGTTGCCTTCACTGCTTACCGAAAAATCTTGTCAGAGGGCTGCTCACCCAGCACCAAGTCAAAGCCCCTCTGGAAGATGGTGTATGGCCAGGGCCTGGAAAAGAAACCCGGGAGCATCACACCAGCATCGTGTCCCCACTGCCACCCACAGCCCAAAATGCTTCCCCTGCTAAGCCCCCAGCTCACAGGTAAAGGGTCCCAGGGTAGGATGACTCAAACCAAGCCAGGAAAACAGGATAAAATAGCCTCATGTCTGAAATCTTAATCTTGGGGTCCCTACAACATCAGATTCTCATCCCAGCTCCAACCTGCCAATAGGCCAGCGGTGTGTTACACCTGTTATTCTGGGGTACAGTGCACTCCAGCCATCCCCACATCCCTTCATGCTCAAGTACCACCTGCCTGGTCCTGTTTTAGGGATTTGCATCACAGCAAAAAGAAAACCAAACCATAGCTGGACCCTCTCTCTGTGAGGCTTTTGCCAGGGAGCACATCATGCCTGGGACTGCAGCTTTACCACCTGCCTTATCACCCTTGTGTTTCATTGTTCCAGGAGGGAGAGCTTTGCAAAGTGGGCTGGAAGACAAGGAGGAAGCTTGGAGCCAAGCAGGAGGCTGGAGAGCTGGTGGCCCCATCCCCTCAATCCCTGCTGCCACAAACAGCACAGGGTGATGAGTGATGACCACTAAGATTTGGAGGCTGGTGCCTTTCAGTGGGACACCCACGGCTGTGACACCTTTGGGACATGAACCCCCAGCAACACAGCCCTGCTGGCAGGCCATCACTTGCAGGGTGACACTGACAGGAGACCCAACCATGGTGGGCTTTGAATCAGGCAACATGAACCCTGCTCCCAAACCCTAAATCTCCAAATCCCCTTTGCAAGAGCTCAGAGCTGGGGAGAGAAGGAGATTTTCCATCCCATCGCATCACTGCTGCTAAAATTCAGAGTCAGGGTGTCAGCTGCCTGTGGCAAGCCCAGGAATTTTCTCTAGAGACAATTACAGCTCTCCTGCACAAGCGGTTTAATTTCTAATCTGAAGTTATTTCAGTAAGGACAAAAATAATAATAATAAAAAAATCCAGACTGCAGGATTACAGCACGCCTTCTCATTTCTTCATGGGGATACAATGCTATTTTCCTGTCTGGTCTGCTGGGGGATTACATTCAGCCCGCAGATAGGATTGCCTTGAATGAGGTCAGATTTGTCCATAAAGAGATGTGCTCCTTGTGTCTCACCAACACCTTGAATGCTTCACGCCCCCACCTTGCTGTGCTCCTGCAGATGGGCTTTATTCTTGTTTCTGAGGAGCATGTCAGGCCAAGAACAAAAGCAGAGGCTGTATAGAAGCAAGGTATTGTTCCCCATCAGCTCGGGTGGAAAAGTGGTTTTGGAGAGCTGCTCCTGGCTTGCAGCAGAGCTCAGTGCTGTGGCAGATGCTGCAGAGGCAGAGTGGCTGCCAGACCTCTGCCTGGTGGCACATCTGTGAGCCCATGGATGTCAACACACCCAGGACACGGAGCCTGGGAGATTGAAATCAGCACCCAGGCCAATGCTGTGTCCACCCAGGATGCAATTTCCAAATGCAGCTAAAATTCTTGTAATCACAGAGTCCGAGAATGGCCAGGGATGAAAGTGACTTTAAAGATCATATCATTCTATCCCTCTTCCACTATCCCAGGTTGCTCCAAGCCCCATCCAGCCTGGCCTTGAACACTTCCAGGGATGGGGAGCCACAGCTTCGCTGGACAAGGTCAACAAGAGACACCTGGCCATCCATCCTCATTCTCAAGGAAGCTCTCCAGGAGCTCAGCACTGTTATTTCCTCCCAGACACTCTTGCTGCCTTCTGCTGCAGAGGACAGGGCAGCATCTCCTCCCCTCAGGCACACCCTCCCTCCCACATCGTTGCCTTTTGCCCCTGGTGCCTCTGTCACTGTTTCACCTCCTCCTTGCTCTGTGTGTGTCCCCATATTGCTGTTTCCCTCTCCTCCCTGCTTTCTGTGATCACTGGAGGTGCCTTGTGCTCTGGTTTGGGCTGCTTTTGGTGGGTATTTTGGTGGCTTGGCCTTCAGAGCAGACAAAGAAAAGTGGGACTGATCAGGCTGGATTAAATGGGCCAGAAATGACAGCTCTCAGCTCCTTGCAAGACTTGGTATTCAGGCAGGCATCTGAAACAACAAAACGGGGGATTACCAGGGCACCTGAGAACCAGCAAATTCCCCATGCTCAGCCAGTAAGCTCCCAAGGCCAAAGTGATGCCAGTGCTTCTCCGGGATGATCTTAAGCCTCTTGGCTTTTCTAGATGCACCATTATCTGGTACTTTGCTCCACAGCTGGGCTTGAGAGGAAGCTCACAAAACACCTGCTAAGCCCTCCAAACCTGGCACTGCTGGTGAGGCTTTGAACCAGCCCAACAGGGCCCCAGCCATGCCTGAATTGCAGTCCCCAGGGGATGAGGCCAGACTGACTTGCAGCATCAAGAACTGGGCTCTGGCTTGTCCCCGCTGCCTGCAAAACTCTTCCAGACAAGGTGGGTGGGATGAGGAATGAGCCCAGCACTGGCAGGATGCAACCACCACCAGCTAACCTGGAGCAGCTGTGTGAGGGGAGCTGGCAAGAGGCTACAGGGGCCACAGGAGAGGGTCTGTGCAGAAGGCACAAGAAGCTGCTGCCCGGGAGTGTGACTGAAATGTCCCTGGAGGAGAAAGTGGTCGGCTGGTACCCGCTGGAATAGGTGCTTTCACATCTGCTTCCCTGACCTCCTGTGCTCCTCAGGGTTTCCAGTCAGGGTGCAGCACGAGGATGGCCCAAGGTGAACAGACCAGAGCAACCGCACAGCACCTGCAGCACCCCAGGACCCCAAAGTGGGGATCCACGAAGACCCAGAACCACCCTGATGACAGAGCAGAGATGTCACATGAGCACCAAGTGACATCCGCAACCAGCAATGCCCAGTGCAGCTCCTCCCCAGCTTTCCTTTGCTTTGGAACAGTTTTGCTCGGGTTTCAGCTGCCCAGGCCTCCCCCCAGCCCACCCCCCTCCTGCTCTTGCCTCCCTTGCAAGCAGCTCTTTATTAAAAATGTTAATGCTGGCACTTTCTCGCTGGGCTGCCCGTAAATCTGCGAGGAGAACGAGGCGGGAGGAGGAGGCGGATGGGTGGCTTGGTGAAAGGATCTGAAAGAACCAGGAGCTTTTCATCAGGAACACAGCAGGGGATGGAGAGAGGCAAGGGAAAAAAAAAAGATAGAAAAAGGGGTAGGGGGAAAAGAAAAAAAGAGAGAAAAAAAGAGTTTAAGCAGGAAAAGTGCTGTCCTTGTCACTTCAGTGTGTCCTTTGCTCTTCTGTGGGATGGGGAGTGGAGGATGAGCAGGGATGGGGTAGGAGGAGCAGGTGCACTGCCAGGATGGGATATCTGTGTGCAGAATGGAGAGGGGAAGGAAAGGGAAGGAAGGAGAGCTGAGTGAGCAGGGCACAGGCTGATGCACTAATTCGGGTCCTGTGCTGGAAAAAATCATCTGCAAGGCTTTGGGTGGGGGAGCAGGACTGGGGTGGGACACTTTGCCAACTGTCACAGCAGGATGAGAGCACACTGCCTGAACATCCTTAAAATGCCTTCAAACCTCTCCAGGCCAGGGTGAAGCCCATTACAAGTTGAAAGGGCCCACTGATAAAGACTCCTTAAATGCAGAGCACCTTAAATCTCAATGGGGGAGGCTTAAAATGGCACCCAGGGAACTGCACATGGGGAGGGGAAAGCCACGTGTGAGATGGATCTAAGGGCTGGGATGAAAAAGTACAAATGCAGGCAGGTAACAGTCTATTAACTAAAGACAGAATGAGCTGATTTGATTTTTGGCCAAGTCAGACCACAAAAAGAACCACAGAAATTTGGTTTGATCAACAAAGATGAAGCAGGGTTGGTAGGATTGCTAGAAACTGCATCCTGCTCAGGAAACATTAGAGTAAAAGCCAAAAAGCAGCTAATTAACAATGCATATCAAAGCAGAGAGACAGACTGTGAGCACACAAACAGCACCAGACAGATTTGTTTAAAAGTGCTGAAGAGCAGCACATACACACCAAAAAAAAAAAAAAAAAGAAAAAAAAAGAAAAAAAAAGTGGATGATCAAATGTATCTGCTATCCATGATCAAAAAGATCTGGGTTTTTGAAAAACTGAAGGAGATTTAGGGTCCGGACGTGCTGGGTAAAAGATGCAGTGCGGAGGCGTGGATCTCAGTCTGGTACCCAAAATACACACAACACAGAAAGCTTCTCACTGCCATCACCAATAAAGTACAAAGATGAGCTCGCCTTCATGAGCAAAATTAGATGCTACTGAGTGAACAGACACCGAGGCAACTTGTCATCACTGTAAATAAAAACAAACCAACAGCAAAACTATCTAAACAAAGGGTTGAAATGAGTTTTCTGGGAAAACAGAAGAGGTCACATCCAGAACATGTCTCTCCCAAATTTGCCAAGGGATTTGGCAAATCCTGCTTTGTTGACCGAGAACCAGTGTGGTTTCTCTGGGGACTGACCCGTGGCAGCAGCACATCACTGAAATATTGGAGGGTTCAGAGCATATTATACAAACAGTGGTCAGAAATGTTTCAGGCACAGCTGATCTCACCTTGGGATGGGGGAGAGAGCAGAAGATTTGCAGACATTTCTTCCAGGTGAGCCTGCAGCCCACCTGGTTGGGCTGGAGCTGGGAGTGAGCTGATGAGCCCAACAAAAGTCAGCACGGCAGCTCAACCTCCACCCCAAAACCCACAAATATCAGCTTACAGCTACAAGTTTTTCAGTCAAACAGGCTCTGACAAGATAGTTCTGCTAGGCTAAAGAGACTTCACCTTGTGGAGGCCAAAGGTTCATGTAAAAAGAGACCTCCAGCATCACAAGCCCTTCCAGGCACAGCTGCACTAAGCAGCACCTGGACATCAGGAACAGACAGCAGAGCAGGAAAAAAAACCTCTCATTAAACACCAAGCTGCCCTCAGCATCACGATGCTTACTGTGAACAGGCTTTCAAGAGCCCCTAAAAATAGTGGAAGCTGCAGGTAGGGATGGTGAAGTGTGGTTTCAGCTGCTACCATTTTATGAAACAGAAATCTGACAAGTTCAAGGAAAAAACACAAAATGACCCTGGTTACAAGTGGCTTGAGAGAGTTTTCCAAGGATGGTGACACTGCAGCATTGGAGCTTTCTTGTGAGCCCAGAGAAAGGCTCAAGGACTTTGACAGCCCCACCATGGTCTAGGGCTGTGTTGCACCTTGGGGAGAAAAGAGAACTGCCAGGTTTCTCTGTCCCAAACTGAAAAGTATTTTGGAAATGCTGGACATAATTTGTCACAGCCCACTCTGGTATATAAGAAGAAACACAAGACAGGATGTACCCTGGCCAGGTGTGAATCCTGTTGCAGAAGAAAAGGCAGAGAGAAGGCTCCTGTGGGAGCATCAGGTTGGAGACAGGTCTAAAAAAGCAGCCCCAAATTCCCCAGAGTAACAAAGGAGGTCCTGAACACCTTTCAGGTGGGCATTTCTAACACCAAAGCTGACTCAGGAGATGCAAACAAGTCCAGGGGGCTTCAGGAATGTATTGGTCCTTCTTGCCCTTGGCTTCTTTCCTGCTTGTTACACCATCTATATTTTTTCCAAATGTACCTGAAAGCAGCATCTTTTTCTCCACTTTGCCTTAAGAAAGTGAAGCAGCTAAATCAGGAAAGAGCTGGAGAAGAGCAGTGTGCATGGAAGAAAAGTGTGAAGCTGCAGACCCACACCCAGGAGCAAAGAAAAAGCAGAGGGGCAGGAAGGAAATGTTTCCCCACAGTGCTTTTCCATTTTTATTACCAGCCTCGATGGACAGAGTCCTTTGCCAATTTGTATTTTGCAAGGTGATGGGCCCAACTCACTGCTATGATGGAGGCAGAGGCTGGCACCCAAGCCATGTGTCGTCCTGGGCTCTTTCCAGCCCACTGTGAGATACTCCTAAACACAACACATTCAAAACAGGAAAATCCCTGGCAGGGGAGTAACTCCCCACACCCCATCCCATTGTTCAATGCCTTTTGTGAGATGGCACAGAGGAGCTGGGGACATCCCTCTTGGACATTGGCCCCTGGGGACAAACAGGACAAGGAGCCGGATTTCTGCCTGTATTTTCCTACCCCAGCAGTGGCACCTCAGAGTTTTGGGGACCATCACCACTCACAGCACATCCCCAGCACGGGGCCACCTGTGCCACGAGCACCACCCTGGCTCAGGGCACTCAGAGCAGCAGCTTGTCTAACACAGCTGCTGCTCCACGCTGGGTTTAGCTGCCAAATTGCCTTTAAAATGATAAAAAAAACAGAGAGGGGGCTGGAGACAGGGCAGCAGTGCTCTCCCCAGGGCCACAGTTCAAAGGGACTCAGGGGGCTGGGCTGGTGCTGACAGCCCCCACTGCTGCCCTCCCCCAGCACAGCCACACACCAGGGGACACGCCAAGCCCAGCCTTTGATGATTTTCCTCTTCCCACTGTGAGGAGTAATAACTTCAGAGAGGGCATCCTGACACGTGCAGGGCCACCACCAACCCGGCTGTGGCATAATGAGGCAAGGAGGGGAACAAAAGGGTTTGGAGGTGCCTCTGCACAGCTCCTCCAGCCATTCCTGGGAGGCCCCAGCTGCACGTCACACACCCGTGAATGCTGAGGGACAGATGGAGCAGCCCCTTGAGGTCACAGAGAGATGGGAACTTTGGGAATCCACCACTGAATTGCTGCTGAAACAGCAGAAAAATTTCCTTTAGCACCTCCAGGTGTGTGAAGCTTGGAGCAGAAGGTGACTCCTCTGTTCCCTCAGCCACAGTATCAAAGCATCTGATTTTCCCAGATTTCAATAGGGACCTCAGCCCGACCTCAGCCCTCCTCTGATGCCTCACACAGCCAAAATAAAAGCCCCACAAAGTGCAGGATGCCCAAGAGAGTGCACACAAGGGGAGGAGGAACAACCTCGATCTTCTCCAGGGGGTGTTTACTCTAAGACGTGACAATGGCCTCTTCTACATCATTCCTGAGTATTTCAGAGAACAGAAATCCTTGCCTCCTGCAGAACTGCTGCAGAGCCCAGCCGTGCAATATCCTTACAGTTCACTCAGGTGCCTCTGCCATCCAAAAAGTCACCACAGCCCTACCTGGCTGCACTCCAAGCCTGGGCACTCACCCTTGGTTTGTCCCCCACTCATTCCGGATGCAGAGGTGCTTGTGCACAGGGTCCTTCATGTAACCTTCATAGCAGAGGCATTCCCCTGTGGAGACAGGGACATGAGGGACATGGGAGAACACACATGGGAAGGCTTTCCATGTGCTGCTTCCCTGCTGAGTGCAGCCCAGGACACCCAGCAGCTCCACACTGCACACGGAGAAGGTGAGGCCACCACAGCTGGGCTGAGGAGGCAAAGGTGAGCTCACAAATCACCCCAACCTCAGGGGCACTCACCAGTCTCGGGGTCACACTGGTGCTCACAGGGGTCGAGGAGGCGCCGGGCACACAGGTCCAGGGCCCAGGGCCCACTGGAGTTTTGCTGGGAGAAGAGGACGACCTGTGCTGGGTTCAGCCAGTCACTGGCATCCAGCTGGCTCCCCTCCAGCAGGATGAACCGGCTTCCTGCCACCGAGACAAGGGCAGTCACTGACAGCAGCCTGCTGCTGCATCCTCCATCCCATGATGGTCCCCTGCACCCCACAAGGGACCCCTCCCTCCCGTGATGCTTCCCCCCCATCCTGTGGTGGATCCCTCCATCCCCTGCCCATTCACTCCATCCTGAGAGAGCACCCTCTGTCCCACAACAGTCCCCTCTGTCCCACAAGGAATCCAATCTCTCTGCCCAATGGCAGCCCCCTCCATCCCATACCTGTCTTCTCCATCCCACAACAGTTCCCTTCATCCCATGCCTTTCTGCTCTGTCCCAAAGCAGCCATCTCCATCCCACACCCCTCCCCTTGGTCCCACTCTGAGCTCTGATCCCTCTGTCCCACAACGTCCTTCATCCCATGATGGTTCATTTAATCCATATTCATTCCCCTCAAACTCACAACACTCTCCTTGGCCCTACACCCATCCTCTCCATCCTGCACCCTGTGTCCCATCTTCAGCCCGTGTCTGTATCTTCTGTCCTGTTCCCACACCCTCCATCCCCTGCCCATTCCCTCTGTCCCACACTGGTGCCCTCCATCCACGCCTGTCCCCTCTGTCCTGCACCCATCCTGTCCATCATTCCCCCCTGTCCTCCATGAAACCCTACAGAGTGGGGCAGGAAGAAATGGGTAACACCATGGGGTGCTCACCATCAGCAATCAGATGCTCAGGGACGTGGAGGGTGATCTTGACAACGAGGGGACAGTTCATGTGGGAAGAGCACACCAGGCTGATGACACAGCTCGTCACACTGATGAGGGTCAGCGTGGTCTTGTTCACAGGGCTTCGGGGGGGACCCCACTGCAAAACAGGGGAGCACAGTCAGACCTGACACCTGTGGAAACCAGGAACATTTTTGGGTGCAGCCAGGGGATGCAGAGATCCTGCCCAGTCCCCTGGAAATCCAGCATCAATTGAATCACATGGAATCACTTTAGACTTTGAAGAACATGAAGCAGCCTTTGCCACAGGACTGTCTATCCCTCTCCCCCGCTGTGACCAAGATCCTCCTGATGCCCCAGAGCCCTGGCTCTCCCACACCCTGCACTGCAGCATGCTGAGAACTTTGCAGCAGCAGAGCTTTAAAGCAGAGCAGAGATACTGAGGAAAAAAAAAGGCAAATGCACTATCCTGGTTTTCCCCACTCCTTCTTGGCACTTCACCCAGGTTAATTTTGTCATGACAACAGGTTCATGGATGCTCTTGAAAAAGCAATAGGGAGCCCTAACCACTCAGGGCATGCAGGTCTTTGACTTTTAATCTTTCAGCTGAAGAAGTTGAGTGGAAAAAAACCTGGCTGGAGACAAAGCCTGAATCAGCCTCCCAGCACCAGCTAAAGGAGATGGCTCCCAGTCTCGTCACTCCCAGAGAAACAAGGTATCATCCAGCAAACGAGGCTCAATGAGGGAAAACAGACACTAACTTTCCTCCTGGGAAGAGGGAACCTCCCAAAGGGATGGCGCAGGGCAGTGGGACAGGAATCCTGCCTGGGGACCGAGGCTGTCCCCATCCTGGGACTGCACGGGCCAGCCTTTGAAGCGTGGCACTCAATACACACCAGTACCCAGCAAAAGCCTCCAGCAAAACAGAATAAATTTCATCCTCTGCTGGGAAGCTCCACCGGGGAGCAGCAGCAGCCTGCTGTGAAGCAGGGACTGGTGCCTGCCTGAGGCAGCTGGGATTGCACTTGGGTTTCAACTCTTTGCCAGAGCAAAGTCTCCAAACCCAGGGAAGCAAGACAAATAAGGGAAGAGGGGTCCTGGCTCGTCACCCACCTCGGCTGCGCCTCCGGCTCCGTGAGGGGTCCGTGTAGAAGGTCAGCTGGGGGTCGGTGTCTGCCTCTGTCCCTGAGTCCCCCTCGGGGTTGAGAAATGCTGAGCCAGCTGCAGGGGACACTGAGTGTAGTCATGGAGGGGTTGGCACCGTGCCACCCCAAACCTTGGCATCCTACACCACCCTTCAGGGAAAGCCTTGCACTAAAGACCAGAAGCCCCATCTGCCAGGTGCAGCAGGGACAGCATCTGCTCCCCATCCCACCACACACAGCCAGACCCCCCTGCCACAGGCTACCTTGCAACTTTTCCCCATGGCTGTGCCAGTATCCTGAAGTATCTACTGGGGCAAACACCACCTGCATCTTCATAACCAACCAGCCCAACATCATTTGCAATCTTGCAGGCACCACATTTTCTGCTCCTCCCCGCCCAAACCCTCTTTTCCATGCTCTCGCCCAGCTCTGATCCTATTTCTCCATCCCAGGAGAGGGTGGGTTCCTGGAATGTGGGGGGGTGGAAGCCCAAGGCCCCCCATCCACCCCGGGGACCGCCCTACCTCGCGCTTTGTTGTTGATGCGCTTGCGCTGGCTGCTGGAGGTGTGGGACAGCAGCGTGGCCTGCTGGTGGTTGGAGTCCACGGGGCTGGTGGCAATGATGTTGTCCTTGTACTTGTTCATCAGGGACAGCTTGGCGTTATCGCTCCCTGAGCAGGAAGAATTGAAGGCAAAATATTTCAGGGATAAAGGTTTCTAAAAGGGAGGGAGGTGAGAGGAAGGTTCCTTGGATCCATCTCTACGGCATCCTCAGGTGATCAAGGTGCTGAAGCCAATGAGCTGAGCTGCCCTCAATGCACACTCACAAGTGTCTCAAATACTGAAGAGGACTGGCACCTCCACCAAACTAGCCAAAAGCTGAGATTTAACACTCAGCCTCTCAGGGCACTTCTTCATGTGCAGGAGAGCTTTAGGCACCACACCATGATCTTCCCAAACTATGTCTCAGTTGGGAAGGTTCTAGTCGGATGGCTCAGCTAGTGATATGGCCAAAGAACAGGCCTCAATGAATCCCTGCTGGTGATCAGAGGCAGCGTTAACTCTGAATCACACTGATGGCAAGTAAAATTTTGCTACTAAAACCCTCACCTGAGGAAGACACCAGAAATCTGGGGATACACAAGGGAAGTTTGGGGGTCACAATGGGATAGAAGGGAGGTGTAGGATTTAACTCTGTGGGATTTGGTTATAGGGGTAAAATAGAAACAAGAAATCTCTAAAGATGGGTTTACAGCATGGGAATTTATTGTGAAAGAGCGTGGGTGTGAGAGGCTGCTGGGCTGCAAGACACAGCTCAGAGCAGGCCAGAGAAAGAGAGACAAAGAGGCAAAAAGAGAGAGTAAAAAAAGAGACCGATTTGCCATTTACAGTACAATAAATAATCTTCTCTGTTGAATATTCTAATGCTCTTTAACCAATCTGAAACAAGCTACAAACTCTACAATATTTACATGCAACCTATAAGAATCATCACATTACCATATGGGGTTATATTTTAAACCTTAAAAAACTACTTTTGGGAATCTCTACCAGGCAGGCAGGGTTTGCTCTGCCCTTTGGACCTGCCTGGGCAGAGGGCATTGTTCTATCAAGAAGGAGGATTTCCTTCAGCCAGCTCTACCATTGTTTCTTAGTTACTCTTCAACTCAAACCTTGTCTTCATCTCAATTTCGATTCTACTTTCCATATTTTCAGCATCTTTTGCAAGGTAATCATATCTATAAGGCTTTCCTATTTCATCTTCCCCAACAGGGAGGGAACCCCATTCTGGTTCACTGTCAGGCCATAGAAACCACAAAGCTGCATTGTCCCAGCCATGCCCCACTCAGCAGGGACTGCTCTCAACTGGCTGCAAGGCCTCCCAGCAACAGAAGTGCCTTCAGGGCACCAACAACATCTCACACCCCACGAAAACCCAGAGAAACGGGGAAAACTCTCAAGGGAAAACAAACGTATGGAACTGCAGAGGGATGACAAGCCGGAAAGGGGAGCCAGCTGAGCCCTCACCCACCTGGTGTGAGGTCCATGCCGGCCTTCTCGTTGCAGCCCTGCAGCGAGTCCAGCGTGCGGGTGACCTGGCTGGCGAAGTCCTCGCCGCCGTTCATGCACTCGCGCTGGAGGTGGTGCCGCAGGTCGGTGATGTCGTACTCGTAGCCGTCCAGGATGGGCGTCTCGCGGATGCTGAGCGTGCCGCTGGAGTTGTGGCCCTGCACGCGGGCGTTGCGCAGGCTCTCGCGCCCGTGGCCCCCGATCAGCACCGAGGGGATGTAGTGGATCTCGTTGGCGGCCTCGGCGCTGGCGCTCTTCTGCGGCTGCGGCACCCGGCGCCGCTTGCACCACCGCCGGCGCGTGTACAGGATCATCACCAGGCAGAGGATGGAGAGCAGCAGGGCGATCATCCCTCCCTGCGGGCACAGACGTGGGCAGGGATCAGCCAGGGATGTCCCCTGGGACACAGACACCCCAGGGTGGCAAAGGTGTTGGCAAAGGGAATCCCAGCTGGGGCCTGCCTCGGGCTGCGCCGGTTTTGGAATCGCCACCGAGGCATGAAAAAGCAGCATTTAAAGCGAAGTGTGTTTTGGTTCACTCTCCTGCCTTTGAAAACAGGGATCAGCTTTATTCCAGGCAAAGGCTCCTGCGGGCAACTCCTTCTGACCCATTTCCAACCGTTTTCAGGGCTGTCACTGTCAATCCTGGGAGATTTTCCCAGGATATCCAGCAGAAATCGCAGCACAGATTAAAAGAGATCAAGGCTTGAGACAGGAAGATGACTCAAGTGTTGTTTGGGGAACATCTTGGAGGAAAGAGACTGGAAAAGCTCCTGTCCCACAGGAACGGACCCCAAAACTGCTCCTGGCCCTGCCATCCTGCCACTGTCCCCAAGATCACTCTCCATGCAGGACGTCACTGTGCTCAGATAGAGGGCGGTGAGATGAAAGCCCCAAACTGGCCCTTAACGCACAATCTGCCAAGAATAATAACAATAATCACAATAAAAAGCATGCGGAGCCAGCTAAGAGCTCCAAGTCCATCCACAGCTCCGGTCTCCCTCCTCTTTTCTATGCAACAGGTGATATTGAGAAAATAAAATAATAGTAATAATCTGCTCCATTAGGATGAAACATTAAGGGAATTATTGAATGAGAAGCAAGAGAGGCAGCTGGAAAAGGAAGTCTAATGGTCATTACAGTTTAACCCACTTTCATTTCCAGAATAATGGAGCTGTGATGCATCCACCCAGCCTCCTTCCAAACTTTCTTTAAAAGTTATACAAGAAAGAAAGAAAGAAAGAAAGAAAGAAAGAAAGAAAGAAAGAAAGAAAGAAAGAAAGAAAGAAAGAAAGAAAGAAAGAAAGAAAGAAAGAAAGAAAGAAAGAGGAAACAAACTCCAGTGGTTAATCAAAAGTGGGGGGACTGGCTGGTATCTTTCTGTCCAGGAGACAGAAAATCTTGCTGGGGCTGAAAACTGGCCCTGGATCATAGAAATCATAGAATCCTACAACAGTTTTGATTGGAAGGGACCTTAAAATTCACCTCATTCTAATCCTCATGCCAAAGGCAGGGACCTTCCACTAGACAAGATTGCTCCAAGCCCTGTCCAACCTGGCCTTGAATAGCTCCAGAGATGGGGCAGTCACAGCTTCTCTGGGCAACCTGGGCAAGGGCCTCATCAACCTCACAGGGAAGAATTTCTTCCCAATATCTAATCTAAATCTCCTCTGTATTGATCTAATTCCATCACCTTTGTATAGAATTCCTGGTGCAATCATGCAGAATTATTTAGTGGTAAAATGGGAGCCAATTCTGTATCGTGCTCCAATCCCTGAGTTCCTGTGATCCATAAATAAATGGGGACTATCTCCTTCCTCACCAGAGATGGCCTTCTCTTCATGGCTCTCCATCACCCTAGAGAAAGTCCTGTAGATGGTGTGACAAGCAGGTAGGAGAAATTCCAGGGCATTCCTGGCTTTTCTTCACCTTCGGTATGCACATTAAATCCCCCAAATACCAGCAAGCTCTGCCTGTGCTGGTGAACAGGAGAGGCCAAGCTGGAGCTCGAATCTGCTGCATGCTCATTTTTTTTTTCAGACAGTGGCTGTGGGTTCACAAAAGAGACTTGTTACTTCATTGAAACTGAACTTCTTCTGCCCCAATAGTCTGAGAGCTCAAATTATCCCTGAGAAAAGCAGCCTGTGGACTCTTGAGATTTTGAGAGGCTCTGAGAGGAGGATGAAAGACAGAACTGAAATCTCCCCCCACCACTGCCTATTGGAGAGGGTCAGACCACCACCTCCTTCCCCTATTTTTCTCCCACAGGAGCACAGAAATCCCATTCTGTCCTATTCCCCCCCCAGTCCAGCATCCACGTGATGGCTGTGAGAGGAGCCCTGCACTGGGTGGGTGTGGGAGTGCTCCTCGCTCGGTTCAAGGCAGACCTTGGTCACGATGGATGCAATTCTTCACTCACACTCCTCCTCTTGGCAACCACACAGCGAAGGAAGAAAACCAGCCCTGAAAACACCACGTGATCCTGACTCCTGGCACACAAGCCAACCTCTATTTGTCAGGGAGTGAGGATGCTGTCGGAGAGGAGCTGAGAATGATGGAGAAAAAGGGCAGAGGAGGACTCAAGCTGCATTTGCACATTTTGGTATGACAGCAATGAGTTGCAGGCATCCTTTTCATCAGCTTGATAACAAGCCTTGATCCAGGAACTTCTGCCTTGATCTTGGGATACAACAGTGCCCAAGAAGACCAAGAACACAGTGGGGGCCAGCCTCTCCAGAGAAGCTGGGAATGGACAGTAAAACAGAGAAAATCGTGCAAGATGTTTTTGGGAGTGGCTTTGCAAACAAATTTTTTCCCTCAGACTAATCAAGCACAAAGGATGGAGGAGAAATCTGGCCTGGGGCTGCAGTCTGGAAGAGCAATTGAAGCTCTTATTTAGGTAGACACCATTGAACAGCCTGTTTGCAGCCTCGGCAACACATTGGCTAATTATCTTCCAGTGGCTCAAAAATTGTAGGATTCTTCAGATTTTTTTCCAAAGTAACAAAAAAAAATCAAAAAAACCCAACAAAACAACAATCAACACACCACAGATCTTCCCCCAACACACAGATCTCTCCTTTCTCAGCCATCAAAACCCTGTTCTCTGTGCAGCTGGGTGGGGGAGTATTGCCGTGCAACCTCGACACATGGGATGCTCACTGTGGAACCGTGGCCACAGGGCTGCCACGGTGATAAAAGTGGTGGTGACAGTGCCTGGTGGCACCGTGACACCCGCTGTGCATCAGGGCAGAGGGCAGCAGGCACCAGGCACCAGGCAAAGGGCTCCTGATGAGTCAATGTGGATTAACCCTGGGTTAATGTGGCTGAGACCTTCAAAGCACAGAACCCCCGGGGATAAAGGCACCCCACAAACACATTTTCAGAGGGAGAGGTTTACAGCAGCCTGTGGAGGCACTTAGCCTTCACCACTCAGAGGGGTGCCCAGAGCATCCTAAGCACCCCAAAGGTGGCACAGCTCCCCATCCTAGGGCTGCTGGAGCCAGATGGGGAAATAAAAGGCTTTTCAAAAGCCACTGTACTTTCTACAGGCTTCAGGACAGCTAAACAGGGGCTGCCTTCCCATCACATACCATGACAGAGATGTGGAGGATCCTCAGCTCCTCCTCTGCTGACTCAGTCTGGGGCTCCTCTGTGGGGTCGAAGCCGGGCAGGTTGGGGGCCCCGTCTTGGTGGTGGATGTGGAAGAGCAAGGTGCCATTCTCCAGCCACTGCTGCCGCCAGCGCACCAGTGGGATGTCATCCGTGTTGCCTGAGATCTCTGCAAGAGCAAAGGGGGTCAAGGGGGAAATGTGGAGCAGAGGGTTCATGGGAGATGTTCACCTCTTCCCAAAAAAATGGGTGGAGGGACCGAAGGATGCACACCCTCCAGTCACCTCCTGCCAGCACCGGGGCTGCCCCTACATAAATCACCACCTGAAGGGCTAAAGCAGAGTAAAACCATATTTCTGGGTATAATCCAGATGTGGGCCTCCCCAAAAATCCAGTTGTGGTGCAGAGAGAGAGCACTTACTGACAGCAGTTACCCAGCAGCATCCTTCCAGCTCTAATTTGGACAGGGGTCACCCCCATGCTCCATGTTAAACACAGCTTAAGACATTGGGAGCACAGGATACAGGACAACTCCTCAGCAGCATGATGGGAGCACTGGGACCACATCACAAATTATTGCAGACAAAATGTTTCCCACCTTTGTGACAATGAAACATGAATGTGGCTGCGATTTCAGAGGTTTTCAGTTTTCATTTTTTGCAGCTCTTCACCCAGGACTCAGTCAGCCCAGAGACCTGGGGTGGTACCTGCAGCTTCTGCTCAAGCCACCCTATTTTCCCTAAATACCTTTAATTTCAGAGTTTGGGGCAGTGAGACAGACGGACACAGCTGGGCTGAGGTCTCATGGCAGTAGAGGACACCCAGGCAGGAAGAGCAACTGAGAACAAGGACACAACATGTTCTCCAGGACACCAAATGCCAAATCAAACCAAATTCACCTGGCTGGCTCCAAAATTTCAGAGACATCCTACAGCTGGGTCTCAGCCAGAAATAGGGTAACACCAGCATTTTCCTAGGAGAGGTGGGCACTATTCTAATCAATACCTCCCTCTAAGACCAGATCAACTTGATCACCATCTCACACCACTTTGATCTCAGCTCAAGCCTGCCATTTGCCTGTTAGCTATTTTTCATGAAAATAGTTGATTTTGGAGTGATAACCATAAAAAACACGATGAGCTTCCCAGTGGGACCCAGCTCTGCCTCCTGTCTCTGCCCCATTGACAGCAATGGGAAAGAGCCCGTCTCACTTTGCAAATTACCATCTTAATTTTGCTTGTTTCACGCTGCCTTCATATGAAAACTGGAATTCAATTACAGTGCTGAAAAACAACATTTTAAATTTGCTGTTAATTAATTTCATTAGGCTGCCTTAAGTGAGCTGGCTGCCGGGGGAGGTGGTGGGGAGGGGGAGGGCGAAATCTGCATCAGGAACCGGGTTCATCCTCCCAAACTGATTTGATTAATCAGAAGAAACATTAGCCACAGCGAGTGAATTGGCAGATTGTTTGTGCTCAGCACGGGCCCTGTTTCTGGCAGTGATCAGTGAACTTGGAGTGTCCCGAGCACAGGGATGCTGAGAACTCCACGATGGGAAGCAAAACCGAGAGTTCAGCCACCAGGAAGCCAGAAGCACTTTTGAAAATCCCTCTAAAAACTCCCTCTAACTGCTGAGCTGTGCGTTGAGGGACACAGATCCCCTTTGAAAAGACAGTCCTTGAAAAGCCAGGAGGATTTGAAGCAGCAGATCTCCTCCTCTCCCACACGGTCTTTATTCATGGACTGAGAGGGGAAAACAAGCTTGCCCGCTTTCCCAGCTCCCCACGGCTTCTCAACTTGGAGTGAACCAGCTCAAATGGAAGAAAACACTCTCCCTGCACCTGCCTGCTAACGTGAAATTAGGAGTAATTAAGGCGAGAGCTTTTACGCACAGCAGGAACTCAACGTTCTGACATTTGGGAAAAATGTAAATACCGGCATTTGCTCCATTGTAAAGAGTGAAAATAATAGATACTAAGTATGTGACATTGTGACATTTAGAAAGCTAGAGTTAGAGATGTTTTCCCCCTGATCTGACAGATCATTGTAAAAGCAGCACCCTCCAGCTCATTAATATTTGAGAAGAAATCCTTGATGTAAGTTATTTAAATGATTAATAGATTATAGTAAATTTAAGCCTTAAAATAGGTTGTCATAATTTCAAATTTATTTAAACAGGCTTATTGTTTAAAAGAAAAATATATTCCAATAAAAAACGGGTTCTTGTTTTAGAAGAGCACAATCCAGCCACAGAGCCTGAGCACGTTATCCTTTTTCACCAGACACCACGACACGATCCAGAAGCTGCATTGCACACAAGTCAGAATTGCAGGAGACAAAGGAAAAAGCCCCAGAAATCAACTGCCATCACCCCAAAGGGGCAGGCTATGAGCCCTCCATCACCCTGCAGGACAAGGCTGCCCCACCATCCCTGCTCCTGCCCTGGCAAAGGCTCTTGAGGCAGTGCCTGGATGAGAGAGCTCCATCCTTGGACCTTCTTCTTTCCTTGAGTGTCTCAGCAGCACGTCAGCTGCCTCCATCCTACTCCATTTTACTGGAAAAAATTACACATATAAATGCTTTCCTGCACCCGTGAAGCTCTCTTGGCGTTTGATTTAAGCAAGACCAAGACCAAACTTCCTCCACAGCATCTCTTTAGTCTCTCTTCTCCAGTCCAATGGATTTCACTTTTCCCTTTGTCTTACTCTCCAGCACTTCTCCCTTTGTCTTGTCTCCCACCTTGTGGGAGAAGCTACAGTGACCCATGTAGCCAACTGGGATAATTTCTCTGGGTGTCAGCTCTGCTGTAGAGCTGGCAGGTGCCAACCCTGCTCACCAGTTTGTACAGTGGGGCCAGGATGTCCCAGAGGAGGCAGAAAAGTGGGCAGAAAGCAAAAAAAATATGGCAGAGGGGAGGTGATAATTTCAAGTTCAAAGTTTGAAAGATATTGATGAAAAGCCTGGTCCCTGCATGGCTTTCATTAAGGCCTTGGATAGGAAGCCATTAGCACTAATATTAACTTCTTGCACCTCTGTTAAAAAATAGCCTGTCTGAGTCAGAGGTTAATAACAGTAGGAGGCCACTAATTAGGCTGTGCCACATTCACCTGATATCAAAGGTGGCCCAGGTCCTTCATATCTGCAGGAGCAGCAGCCTCCAAAGGCCCTGGCTGATGCTTTCAACACAAGGGCTGTGGCTGCTCCCCTCCCAGACCATCTGCGAGGGGAGGGAAAGAAAGGTTCTACAGGAGTTTGAGGAGAGGACGAAAGAGCAGATTGAAGGTGCTGCAGGAGTGTGGATTTATAGCTCCTTCACTCTTGATCATCCCAAACCAGCCTCATTTCCCTTGGGACAGCTGTCCTACAGAGCAAAGCCAGTCCTTCTGGAGGCAACACCCTGCATGTCCTGATTTTGGGAGGCAGCTGCTCTGTTCTGCACCTGAACATCACAATCATGGCCCACGAGCCTGGTGCTGACCTGGACCTGTTCCCACGTCCTCATCCCCCACCGAGACCTGGCACAGTGGCACAAAAGGGGAACAACTCTCCTTGAAAGCTCACATCAGCATTTTGATGAAAAAAACCACCCCAGCAGAACAATTCTCCTCTCCATTTGGAAGCATTTTGCACTAATAGATGCCTCCAATAAGTCAAATGAACTCTGCCATAATGCTGGTCTCCACAGACTCATTTCATACAGCCGAGCTCAGATTTTGACTTGGACTTGTATTTCCTCATTAACATTTAAACCTGCCTTATTTCCCATCCAGAGCCTGACTGTGTTTTTATTTAAGCTCCCCATTAGCTGAGGCTTTTGCTCCATGCCTAAAACACACACATCCTTTAAAGGGCTTGAACTCAGCTAAATAAAGCCTTGCACTTCTCTGAGGGTCTCCAGTGTCTGGAGTGACTCAGGAGATCTTCCCACCACGAGTCACTTGCTCTCTCTGTTGGGACCTCAGGCCTTGATTTCTACCAATTCAGATGTCAAAACGCTTACCTTGATACTTAACTCATTTATACTTCCAGGGTTTTAGTGACAGATCATTCACGAGATAATATTCACGTTTTTATGGGCCTGTTTAAAAAATTCACATTCATCACTGACTATCCATATTTCATTTGCATTTTTTCCTGTCTCCAGTCTCAGGTAGGAAAACCACCTCATTCTGTAGGTCATTCTGGCTTTTCAGGACAATCCAGCTTTTCCACACCAGCAAACATAAGCCCCACAGTGCATATTAGGAACCTCCTTCACAGGAGAGGGCCCCTGGGGGAAAATTTCCAAAAGACTCAGAGATATGGGAAAGCACAGAGGTTCAAGGGAAAGGCAGTGGTGATCTCCCTGGAGCCACGCTCCAGGTCTAGGTCACAGAGATCACCCCACCACGATGCCTGTGCGTGAGGCTGGTACACGTGAAGCCAAGAGGTGCCACAGCAGGGCTGACAGCTAACCAGGTTTCTCCTTGGAATGCAGGGTGCCTTTGCTTTTGGGAAGGGCACCAAGGAGCTGCATTTCAAAGCTGCAGCCACGCTTTAGCCTTGAAAGTGGAATTTTTGTCCCGAATATGCCAGAGCCCCAACCCCTCCCTTTCTTTAACAGCAAACCCTCCATCGCTCTGGGAGTGTCACAACTGTTCTCAGAGCAAAAGGACACTGATTCATCATCAGTGGGCCTGAGCTGACCGGGTTTGCTCTGCAGCTGCTGAATTTATAACATGACAGCCCCCAATGCCCTGCTTTTCCCCACGAGCCCAAGGACATGCCCACCTGCACCTGGGCAACATTCCCTCCAAGGTTATTCTTCCATCCCGTTTGTCAAACTTGACCTAAAGCTGGGGGGAAAACAACAAGCAGACTGGGACACTCACTGGTGTTTGATTTTCACTCCTGCCTTGTTACTTTGGTCCCATATGCCGTAACTGTGAACTGCAGAGGAAATGTGGGAAGAGAGGCAAATCCACCTCCTGGGCCAACACCCAAGTGACACGGTCATGTTCTAAAGAACCCAAACGCCCACCCGCGACAGGGAGAAAAAGCAAAATAAAGAGAATGTGTGACTACACTTCCAAGATGCCATGCTGATATAGAAACCCCAGAAAGGACCACATCTGTAGTTGGTATCTCACCCTGCAATGCTGTCACGTCACCTCTTCCAGAGGGAAAATCAGGTCTCTGTGGAAAGAGTCAAAATGATGGAGAGGCTCCCAATAAGACATGGAAAACTACTGCCTTGGCTAAATTGTCTCCCAGCAAAACAGTGAGAAGGAGGGCACAAACCCCTCAGTTCAGATGGAGATCACCTAGGAACTGCAGAACTCCACCAGCACAACCACTATCGCTCCAAAAGGGTGAGCAACTCCAGAAGAAAAACCCCAATTTCTTACAAAAGCTCTTGTGCATCAAGGAAATTAAAAACTAGTAAATTCTGCTTGTTCCCTGGACACTTTGTCAGAGGAACCAGGAGGTGCATCAGTAAATATGGGTCACCCAACAGTGTAAGCCATAAGCAAGGGGAGATCCAATTTGATAGACTCATTTCAAAGAGTTCTTGTCAAAATCCACCCTCAACGTTTTCCCAAAGCACCAAAGTGGTGTTGGGGTAAGAAGGAAAGTCGCCTTGAAGGCCACCAGGTGAGGGAGGAGTAAGGGTTCAGTTTTTCATGATGAAAGGAGGTTACCAAGAAGCCCCACAGAGATCTTTGTCAGGACCAAGGCTGCTCAGGAACGCTCAGGAAGAGGAGGCGAACGACAAAGTTGGTCACCAGGGCTAAATTTAGTCCTCTCAAAGCTAAAGCTGAGAAGTGCAGGAGGAAAGCGGGCAAGGAAGTGGGCAGGTGAAACTCAACCTTGGTGAAAGCAAGCTGATCTGGAATCCTGCAAGTGATATTCAGGTCAACCATCTCGGAACGGAGGAGGCAAAGCATGGAAGGCTTGGAGGAGGGGTACAAGGAGGATGAGATGTTGCAAATGGCTTTGTGAAGAGGAGAAAACAACTGTGATAGGACTCCTCAGTAAAGGAAACGAACAACAGAGTGAGGACATGATAAAAGCCTATTAAACCATCAGGCCCGTGGAGCAGTGGGAAAGGCAATGGTTATTCACTATTTCTCACTTTGCAAGGATTGACATGTGTAAAAACTAAACAAAGGGTCTTTTTCATCCATCATAAAATACGAAAGCGCTGGAAAAGGTACTAAATTCAGGGAAGACAGAGCCACCAGCAGCTATTGAGCCAGAGAGCCCAGAGGCACATTCTAGATTGAGAATTCCCTGTGGCACAGACCTGGGCAGCAGGAAAAGGACCATACATAGATATGCTGAGGTTTTAACTTTTTTTTTTCTCAATAATCAGTGATGGCTGGAGATGCCAAGGGACAACAATTCCCACACTGCCCAGTCTCTTGGGATTCAAGAGTGACTGCAAAGCCAACTTTGTGCAACCCAGACCACCATTCAAGGATGCATCCCACATCCTTGTGTCCCTTTGGGAGTGGGCGAGACCCTCTGCTCCCCCAGCGAGGAGGGGGTACCCCTGGGCAGCTCCCTCCTAGTGACAGAGCCTCTTAGCCAGAGATTTCCCCCTTGGCAAACCCCAGCTGTCAGCCCCTACACACCCAAGATGCTTGCCAAGATTCCCTTCAGCTTTCCAAGCCAGGCAGCAATTTCACTGGGAGGCAAAAGGACTATTTATATCCATCACAGGCTGGCAGGGAAGGTAATGGCCGGCCACTCCAGCCCATCTGCCAGGCACTTAGCAAGATGTCAGAGCAGGAGAGGTCAGGCAGTGGTGGTGGCACCAGGGGGGACGTGGGGGGATGCTCTACAGTGATGGCATGGGCTGCACCTCAAAGGGGAACTTCAGCTCACCCTACACCCTCATTTGTGTGAGTGCTCGCTGTGCCGAGGCCTGGAGAGCAGGAAAATGAGATGTTGTTTTGGAATTTCTGTGCTCAGCACAGGGAACAAGCACAGCTACTTGTTCCTCATCTTCCTGGCGGGGAGAGCCACAGCCTGCTGTCCTTGATGGCCCTCCCAGGGAGTGAAACTGGACCAAAATAATCTTGTCTGCTCTCCTATCCACTGCTAGGCCAAGAGCTTTTCCAAGAGGTGATCCTCCTCTTCCTCCCACCTGCCCTGGAGGGAACAATGCAGATCTCAGGGGAAGGGATGGAGAAGGCAGGGATGGGCTGCTGCCAACTGCAATCTAACATTATAAACTGTTTGGTGCTTAGGAGCTCTTACATGATTTCAAGCTCCATTTTCAAGTTTGTGGGGAGGCTTTGAAAGATGGAAAAGGGAGAATGGGAAAAAAAAAAAAAAAAGAAGGAAGAAAGATGTAGAAGGGGGAAAAGTTAACTGTGCATCTCGAATTTATCACTCTTGAAAGAAGAGCTTGTCAAGATGGCCAGAGACCAGCCAGTGCTCAGTGATCAATGGGAAGACTTTTGGGTCTAGTCAAGCTTGTTTGAGATTTACAGGAGCTGAATAGAGGCATAAATCTGTCGCCGCCTGATGAAAATGGAGGTAATTAAATTTGCAGGTGTATATAATTGTCACATTGATGATCTATATAAATCAGAGGAGCCAGGAGAGGCACAAAGCACACACTGGGCACAGAGGAGCTGTTTGCTCACCTGCCTGGCCAGGAGACAGGGCTGGTGGGTGCAGGACACAGCTCTGGGGCTCCCATCTCACCCACATGGCTCTGCCCATCACCACAACCACCTCCTCCACAAAAGACTTTCTCCAATTGCAACAAAAGCAGCAGGACCCCTTTCAGTTACCTTCAGCCTCACCCTGGCTACTACAAACCCTCCTGTGACTGCAGGAGGGTGAAGACAGGACCACAAGCATTGAGAAGCTCAACCACGGACATCGTGGGGGGTTCTTTGCAGCTGCTTTGAAGCTCCGAGCCCAGGTGCAAGTGGGGCACTGACTTGATCTTTTAGCAATGCTTTCTTTTCTTTTTTTTTTTTAATTTATTTTAACCTTTGTTATTTTGGGAACTTTGAAGCCTAAGCTGCTCCGAGGCAGCTGCCTTTGTAGGAAGGACAGAAAGTGCAGAGTGGGGATTTGAAAGAGGGAGAGAAACAGGGAGGGGAAGAAATGGTGCTTCACAGCTGAGATCTGCAACAGCTCCTCTGCACTTTCTCCCACATCCCAAAAAACCCACCCCGAGAGGCATTTGGGGCTCTATGGGAAATCTGAAAAATTACCCTGGTGCCTTCCATTTCTCTAACACTGTAAACCAGAGAAACTTGGAGACCAGTTTCTCCCTCTGTCCCAACACCCCAGCAGGACATCCCTGAGTCCCCAGGGTGGTGCAGAGCATCCTCTCCAGCCCAGCCCTGCTCAGTGCCTGGAGGACACATTTCTTCCTGCCATGCCACCAGGGACAGGAACACGAGGGAAGCCTTTCCTGTCACCCTCACCAGCCAAGGCTCTCCACACGTGCTCACGGGCCGGCCTCGCATCCCACGCTGAGCGTGCAACTGGATAATTAAAAATTAAGGAAGAGCTTCTGCATTGCAGTTCGAATTATGTAACGCTGCTCTTGGGTTTCAGCACCCATCAGCTTCACTGCCCTCACACCCCAGCCCAGCCCTGCCTGCATTTACCTGCCTTTTCAGGTAAGGGTTTCAGGCTGTACCCTCGGCAGGGAAGTGGGAATCCTAATGTCACAACCACAGGCAGAAAGTTCCCTTACATTTGTGTGGAAAAATAAAAGAAGGAAAATCTACTTATTCTCTTGGTTCAGTGCTTCAGCCCAGCCAGGAGAAAAAGAGTCACCCTGGCCAGGACAGCACTCCCCTGCTCATGGACCAGGGAGTTTCTAAGTGAGGAGCTGCTGTCTTTTACTCTGGCCCAGATAAGCAGTAGCCCATTTTAGCAAAAAAGCAGCAAACAAAATCAAATCAAGGTGAGGAGTCAGCTGCACTTTCAGTATCTCAAGAGCAAAGATCCCTGCCAGAGTCAGAGCACCAGCAACTGAAAACTGCCTTTACAGCCACATCTTTGCCTTAACTCTGCCAGTTCTGGCTGCTGCTGAGACCAGGGCTCAACGAGCCAGCCTGCCACTTCCTCCTGCCATCTCCTCCTGTCATCTCCTCCCGGCATTTCCTCCCTTTCTTGGCCAGGAACCCACTGACTACACAGCCACATCCCTTGCAGTGCTATTCCCAGGACCTGGATGCTGCCACCTGGTGTGAAACCAGCCATTAATTCCCGCTGGGATTTGCTTCACTGGGCTCTGTGTGCAGCAGCTTCAAGAAGTCACCAAAGATGCTCACACCATGGGGTGAGTGGCTCTGCCATCACTGCTCCCAATGGCCCTTGGCTTCTGTGTGGCTCCTGCAGTTATCTGCTACCTCCTGGCACTGTGTCCTCCCTCCTCACAGTCCTTCCTTTCCTGCCCTCCCTCCATCACCCTGGTATTTCCCCATCTCTGGCATGGTGCTTTCACATCCACACTGCCTTTCATCCCCCAACATGTGAAAGCTGGGAAAGGTAATTAAAGCCCTGAGCTTTAATTACAAGCAGGTCAGACCCATCCCAGGCTGCCCATGCCACTGCCATCCCATGGGGAGACGAGCAACCCTTCCTGGTTTCTGCAGGACATTCCTTTCTCCCAGTTTGTGCCGTGGCATGAATGGACTGTGGGGCCATGCTGGGGCTGGGGCTGAGTCCCTCAGCTGTTAACCAGAGATGTGCCTTACTCCGCAAGCACAAAAAGGTGGAAACACGACAATGAAAGCAGTGGAAGGCAGCCCAAGTCCAAGGCTGACTCCCCTCCCACCATCCTTGGAGCGGGCTGAGCTACTTCTCCTGCTCATCAAGCCTGAGCACACCGCGAGCACAGCACACCAGGAGAGCAGCTCCTACTGAAAAACAAATAAAATCAGTTTCATTTCTCCCTGGAAGGATAATTCAGGCACTGCCTTGCTTGCAGATGCTTGGACACACATCTCAGGCCACTGAAGCTGCACCTTGGCATGAGCTGAGATGAGATCCTTGCAGCTCCCAGCTCATGGACCAGCAGAGACATTTAGAATTCCCCCCAGATTCCCAGGCCAAACTTGTCCTGTCTGCAAAAACAAACTCCTGGCTTGCCCCCTTGGCCAGCAGGAAAGCCAGCACTCCATGGCAGCATGACAGCTCTCAAGTCCCCTCACTGCTCCTCTCCAGAGCTCTCCCAAAGAGGCAAAAGACAGAGCCAGCTATTTCTGGCTCAGCAATCCAGGAAAGGCTGGGAGGAGGAGCACTGGGATGGCAGAATGGCACAACCACCACTGGGAAAGCAGTGCCCAGGGGGAAAGCAGTGCCCAGGGGGAAAGCAGTGCCCAGGGCACTTGGGGCCAGCCCAGGGCAGTGGGAGGCACTGCAGCCTCTCCAGTCCAAACAGGAGATTTCCCAGAGGCTGCAGACACTGGGGACATCATTAGGGGAGCAAATGGCCCGAGAGCACAGCAGCAATTTACAGACCCTGCAGCCACCGCTGCAGAGTAGAGGCTGGCAAGAAAATTTGGGAGTGGGGTATCTCCCCCCCACCAAGTATCCCCTTCCCTGCCAAAGCCTGATCCACACAGGAGCCTCCCTGCCATGGTGCTGCAGGAGAAAGGGCACTGCTTCCTCTTGCCACCCTCATAAGGACAAGCCCCATGCTGAGCCACCCATGCCCAAGCTGGAGCTGCAATCTGTGGTGCTTTTCCATATCCTCACTCCTCCTGCAGTGCCCTGACCCCTTCACTCACACCATCCCCTCCCAAACACTCCACGTGTGGATCTAAAAAGGTGGTTTTTTGTTTCTTAATCCTTAAGCCACCTCTTCTAAAAAAACTACCCTGCTTTTGCTCCGTGTTGGAGCAGCCCCATTAGGGGAGGGCATTTGGTGGCTGCAGGGCACCAGCACTGGGAAGTACCAGGTGCCTGCCAGCCCGGGAAACTGGCTCCCAGCACAGTACCCTCGCTCTCTCACTCCCCTTGGGATGCCAAATTAATTGCCTTGTCTCCTGGAGCTTTTAGCTGGAACAAATAAAAGAAAAAGGGGGGTTGCCAAAACCCACAATAAGGTCTACAGTTCCTCTGAGCTACAAGGGCTGCTTTAAATTTCGGGTGTTTTTCTTTCTCTCTTTTTTTTTATTTTTTTTTTATTTGAAGGAGGTTTCCATGGTAACTGTCTCCCATCACACAAGAGCCTGTCCCGGGGATATTTCGGGGTTGCTAATATCTGCCTTCCCAGGCAGCCACTGTGTTGTGACGGTGACATCGCAGCTGGGGTTTGCTAGCAGGGGAGGAGGGCAGGGGTGCAGGGAGGGAAAGGAGGCGCTGCTCCCAAAAAACAAGATCCTGCCTGTGCACATCAGGCCTCCATCCCCCGGCAAACAGGCTGTGGTTTTGCTTGGATCTGATCTGGGAAGCACTCACACGGCAGCACAGCCCTCGCCAGGCCCAGCAGATGTGACATGTCCAAGTAAGGGCATGGGCACAGCCTCCTTGGCACCTTCTGCCACCTCCTCCTGCCCTTCGTCCAACCCTTAGGGAGAAATTCTTCCCTGTGAGGGTGGTGAGGCCCTGGCACAGGGTGCCCAGAGAAGCTGTGGCTGCCCCTGGATCCCTGGCAGAGTCCAAGGCCAGGCTGGATGGAGCTTGGAGCAGCCTGGGACAGTGGAAGGTGTCCCTGTCCGTGGCAGGACGTGGAATGAGATGAGCTTTAAGGTCCCTCCCAACCCCAACCATTCCACGGGTTTGGGATTCTCCAATTTCTTTCCTCCACCAGGTTAGTTTTCAGCTGGATCAGCTCCCTGCAGGAGCAAAGCCAGCTCTCTGCATCCCACAAGCTGCTTGCTCTGCTCTGCTCGTTAGTCATCGTAATTACTGAGATGCCTCAGAGCTGGCCAGGAATGGGGCTGTGTCCCCTCTTACATCAGGGCTGCAGACCCCAAACTTGTGTGCCCCATGTGCCAGCAGCAGCTAGAGGGTCCCTCAAGGATCCCTTTGATTATAAATGTTTTTAAAAGCCCTTGCCCAGTGGATCTCAGGCTCTGCAGGCAGGAACCAGGGAGGGAACAGGCTCAGATCCCTTCCTGAGCCCAGCAAATGAGACCCCACAGCAAAGCAAAGTGTGGGGTCAGCTTAACTCCATCCCTCCCAAGGAGCCCCTGCAGCAAGGCAGGAAAACAGGATCAGAAATACCAACCCACGGGAACAGGGCGCATTCTCCTCTGGGTGAATTCTCAGCAAAAAGCTGTAGTGGCACAGCCAGAACCTGGCAATCAAAAATCTTCCCTTATCGAGACAAATCCCCCAGCTGTTGTTTGGGGTGAGCCACCGGCCACAGCTGCAGAGATGCCAGAGCCCAGCAATTTGGAAGTAAAAGGACAACCAGTCTTAAATGACAGAGCTGTCATCATCCAGGCACTGCCTTAATCCCACCAGGCAAAAATTCCTTCATTTGAAGGACTGCTCTGCAGCAAGGCTCCAAGAGAGATGATTTCAGTCTCCGTTTAGCTGGCTAAGAGACCATGAAAAAAATAAAACATAATAGAATATAAAATTAAACAGGATGAAACAAAATAGAATAGCATAGATTAGCACAGAAGAGCATTAAAATAAAATAAAATAAATATAATAAAATAATAAAATATAAAATAATTTTAAAAAATAAAATAAAATAAAATAAAATAAAATAAAATAAAATAAAATAA
>JAHLSL010000052.1:722540-847059 GCA_025920805.1 Petroica traversi
CACGTACTCCTGAGCTCGGTAGAAGGGCCCCCGGTCGGCGAGCACCCAGCCGAGAGCCGCCCGGACAGACCGACAGGAATCGGGGGGGGGTGGCCGGCGGGGCGGGCGGCACTGTGCCCCAGGGCCATGCAGCCCCCGCGACCCCCTCCTCTTCCTCCTCATCCTCCTCTCCCTCCGCCCGGCCACCCCTCGACTGGCTCCTCACCGACCGGGGGCCCTTCTACCGAGCTCAGGAGTACGTGGACTTCATGGAGCGCTACCGGCAGGGTTTCACCACCAGGTACAGGATCTACAGGTGAGAGGCTGCGGGCAGCCCGGGAGGGGCTGCGGGGGCACGGCAGAGTGAAGCCCACATGAACTGACCTCCTTGTGCAGGAGGAGGCTGTCCATGGGGTGGGTGGATGTGAGATGCTGCTTTTCCAGGGAATATAACAGCAGGCTCCCCAGGATGCTCATGGTGTGGCCAGGCTGGGCTCCAGGCAGGATTTGCCCTAAGCTGGGAGGGATTTGATGCACAGGTTGAGATGGAATCAGCCCTTACAGCAGGAGGCACAGAGCCCACTGGGCTGGATGGGTCTCGTTGTACTCCAGTCCCTTTGGATGTCCTCCACCTACCAATCTCCTGCCCCAAGGTGCAAACTGGGGACAGCAGAAGGGGCAGTGTGTGAATGTGGTGTCCACCTTCCAGGCCCTTTGGACAAAGATGCTCTTTTGTCCTTTTTCCATGCACAAAGATATCTCTATGCCAAATTACTGAACCTGCAGTCCTGTGGGGCTGGGATGCTGCTGGGGCTTGAGAAAAGCCACGCTGACTGAGCCCTTGGCATGTCCCCAGTGCCACCAGCCACTGGTGCAGTGGGATGCTACATGCATGGGGGCCAAGGCTGGAGGGGGTTTCCTGCCAGCAGAGAACCAGGTTTGACAGCAGTGGGGTTCACTCACCACAGCAAGGCCACCCCATAACAGCCTCTGTGGGAAACCCACTCCACTCCACAGCCTCCTGGAGCTAAATGGGGCTGTCACCTCTTGCTAATGAGCCCTTTTCCCTTCCACTCCCCACCGGTGCTGAGCCCTGGGGGCTTCCAGCAGTGAAGCAAAGCCTGGCCACTGCCTCTGGGGAATGCTGACGTGGGTGCTGGGATTGCAGCCTTGTTATGCAGCCCAGCACCCCCAGAGAGCTCCTCTGCTCTTTCCTGTGTGCTGACGCTGCCATGCCAAGGGATCTGTGTCCTCCAGGGATGCTGCTGGTGACGGTGGTGGGACAAGAAGGAGCAGCCAGAGGGACAGCAGCTGGCTCTCACCTCCCCAGAGGCAGAACCTGCTGTCAGCCTTCGGGGCTTGCGTTGCCTGTGGGATGGAAGGGGGGAGGCCCCCCAGCCCCGAGGGAGGGTGTGTGCAAAGGGAGAGGCAGCATCCCCCCCTGCCTCACCCCCAGTTCTGCTACTGGCACCAGCGTCCCATCTTTTGGGCCCAAAAGTCATGTTGGGAGGCAACCTGTCATCTGCCAAGCCCAGCAGCTGCTGCTTTGCACCCATCCACCCTTCCCTCCTCCTCCTTCTCCCTCTTTTCCCATCCAGCCCTGGCAAAACTGTCTGAAAGCCACTGCCGGGTTTTAATTAGAGTAAAATGCCAAAGATTAGGCTGGAATTTGCTGCTGGTTGTTTACGAGGCCATGGGGTTTTGGAGGCAGTGACAGGCTGGGTGGCTGCTCCCTAGGGCTGAGCAAGACTGGGGGGGCACATTCACAGCACTTGGGGCTCTGAGGGGACCCACCACCAACCCCACACATCCGGGCACCTTCCCACAAAATGCTGCTGATATTTAAAACCATGACAACCCCAGATGCTGCATTTTCACCTAGATCTGTAGGCATAGGGCTGGAGGAAGGATGGGATCCAACCAGCCCAATGGGCTGGGAAAGGGTCTAGCCCTGCCCTGGGCTGTGATTAATGCCTTCCGGAGGTGCTGGGTTAATCAATATCGGGCATCTCCGCTGCTTGTAGCTCTTTATCACCATCAATGGCTTAGGGAGGGACGGCGCTTTTGTCCTGGCTGGATCCATAGCTGGCAAGTGCCTGCAGCAGGTCCTTCACTTCTGATGGGGTGGGCGGGATTATTCTAACCAGAGTTTTGCACCTGTCCTGAGCTGGAAATCGGGGACAGGAGGAAGGAGAGCATGCATGTGCCATGGCCAGACCCACTTCACATCCTCTCCCCACTGCTGCTTTCCTCCCGCAGAGAGTTTGCTCGTTGGAAGGTGAATAATTTGGCCTTGGAGAGGAAAGATTTCTTCAGCCTACCACTTCCCCTGGCCCCTGAATTCATTCGCAACATCCGACTGCTGGGGCGCCGGCCCAGCCCCCAGCAGATCACCGACAGCCTCATCAAGAAGTATGGGACACACTTCCTGCTGGCTGCCACGCTGGGAGGTGAGTGCTGCTCCGTCCTGCTCACCTCCTTGCACAGGGACAGTGCAAAGGAGGGAGGGTGGGAAGAGAAGCCCTGCAGGAGAAATGTGGCCAAGAAAGGGAATGGGGGGAGCCCCGCAGCCTTCCAAAAGTATTGCCTGTGCCCCCAGGAGAGGAGTCCCTGACCATTTTTGTGGACAAGCGCAAGCTGAGCCGGAGGGCAGAGCCTGCGGGGGGCGCTGGGAACAGCTCGGGGGTCTCGCTGGAGACCCTGCACCAGCTGGCAGCCTCCTACTTCATCGACCGGGAGAGCACCCTGCGCCGGCTGCACCACATCCAGATCGCCACGGCCGCCATCAAGGTAGGGGAGGGGGCAAGGGAGGGGCCAGCGCCGGGACACGGCGGCCCCGGGGCTCAGCAGCGGCCCCTCGCAGCTGGCCAGCCCTAAAACAGCGTTCCCCAGAGAGGAGAGAGCAGGGAAAGTTAACACGTTCCCATTATTTATGGGAAATTGGGCACGCTAATAAAGGCACATTTTTCAGCGGGCTGCGGGCAGGGCTGCCGCCTGTCAACGAGCTAATTAGCAGATAATTAGTTCTCCTCTCCGACCATCCCATCGCCCTACGATGAGGGGTGGGGCATGGCCAGCCTGCTCAGGGATTACCTGCAGCACTCTCAGCGGGGTAGCGCACCCTGTGTCCCCTCCTGTATCTCTGACCACCTGTGTGCCCTCGCCTTAGGTGACAGAAACACGGACAGGGCCTCTCGGCTGCAGCAACTATGACAACCTGGACTCGGTGAGCTCTGTCCTGGTGCAGAGCCCTGAGAACAAAGTGCAGCTCCAAGGTAGGACGGGGATGTGGGGATGTGGGGGTGGACAAGTGCTACCATGGGATGCTTGTGGGTGCACAGGGGAGGATGCTGGCAGGAGATGCTGCTTCTAATTTCAGGGCTGGGGAGGAGAGGGGATGAAAATAATGAAAGCTGGGCAGGATGAGGTTGTTGCTTGTCTGCCAAGAGGAGCCAAGATCGATGCAGAGCCCAGACAAGCGGCTCCACAGCAAATTGATATGATAATCGTGCGAGGGCGGGAGCCCGGAGAGGGGGAGGCTCGTGCCCTCCTCTCCCGGGCGGTGTTCGAGGGGCTCCGTGCGTGCCCTGATGCTCCCGGGGCTGCTCCCTCTCGCAGGGCTGCAGACGGTGCTCCCCCCGTACCTGCGGGAGCGGTTCGTGGCCGCCGCCCTCAGCTACATCGCCTGCGGCTCCGCCGGGGAGCTGCTGTGCCGCCGCAGCGACTGCCGCTGCCAGTGCCAGCCCGCCTTCCCCCGCTGCAACTGCCCCGAGGCCGACATCCAGGCGCTGGAGAGCAGCCTGGCACAGCTCGGGCGAGCCTGGGAGAGCCACCACGGCCAGTTCGAGGAGTCGGGTGAGGCCACCAAGCATCTCTTTTCCCTTTTGAGCAGCCCGGGCTGGGTGCTGGGTCTCCAGGGTGGTTTTTTCACCCTGAAGACTTCGGAGCTTGGGTGGATGGAGGTTGCTTTCAGCTCCACCTCCACCGCTTGCTCTCCAGGGTCCACTAATGCCATCTTCTTCTCCCCACAGAGGAGTTTCAGGCCCTGGTGAAAAGACTCCCCACGGACCGTTACCTGAACAGGACGGCCATCTCCCACTTCTGGGCCATGGATCTGGATGTCCAGCATCGCTACCAACAGCTGGGCACCAGCCTGAAGCTGCTGTCCAGGAAAACCTACCGACTCATCCGGCGGCTCTTCAACCTCAGCAAGCGCTGCCACCGGCAACCTCGCTTCAAGCTGCCCAAGGAGAGGTAGGGTGCCATGGTATACCTTGCTGGGGACACTGCCTTGTGGCCCAAGGGTAGCTCAGAGTACCTCTCTGTGGCTGGGGCTGGAGAAGCTCCCGCCAAGGAGGGATGCCTGGGGGTGAGCAGGCAGCAGGAATGGCTGTACCAGCTTGGAATGTGGCCCTGAGAGATCAGGTCCAAACCTGAAGGTGAAAAATAGGGCTTGATTCATGGGGAGGGGGGGCCAGCAGCAGAGCAGAAAACGGACACAAGGTGGGCAGCTCTTCCACCCCTAGGGAAAGTCAGTCACATCCCCAAAAATGCCATCTAAGCCTCGCTTCTCCCGTGTCCTCTCTGCACCAGGTCCCTCCCTTACTGGTGGAGCCGTGCACAGTCACTCCTGTACTGCAGCGAGACCACCGTGCCTGGGACCTTCCTGGAAGAAAGCCACAGCTGTACCTGTCCTTCTGAGCAGCCCTCCTGCCAGGGGTCCATTCCGTGTGCCTTGGGCGAGGGGCCAGCCTGTGCCAGCTGTGACCAGGACAACAGCACCCGCTGCGGGACCTGCCACCACGGCTACGTGCTCACCCAGGGCTTCTGCCGCCCCGAGGTGGCCGACTCCCTGGAGCACTACCTGGGGCTGGAGACTGACCTGCAGGACTTGGAGCTCAAGTACCTCCTGCAGAAACGGGACAGCCGCATCGAGGTGCACTCCATCTTCATCAGCAACGACATGCGCCTGGGCAGCTGGTTTGACCCCTCCTGGAGGAAGCGCATGCTCCTGACCCTGAAGAGCAACAAGTACAAGCCTGGGCTGGTTCACATCATGTTGGCCCTCTCCCTGCAGATCTGCCTCACCAAGAACAGTACCCTGGAGCCCGTCATGGCCATCTATGTCAACCCCTTTGGGGGAAGCCACTCAGAGAGCTGGTTCATGCCCGTCAACGAGGGCAGCTTCCCAGACTGGGAAAGGACTACCGTAGATGCCTCTGCCCAGTGCCAAAACTGGACGATCACCTTGGGCAACAAGTGGAAGACTTTCTTTGAAACGGTCCACGTCTACTTGCGGAGCCGCATCAAGTCTCTGGATGACAGCTCCAATGAGACAATCTACTATGAACCCCTGGAGATGTCAGATCCCTCCAAGAACCTGGGGTACATGAAAATCAACAGCTTGCAAGTTTTTGGCTACAGCCTGCCCTTTGAGCCGGACGCTATCCGTGACCTGATCCTCCAGCTGGACTATCCCTACACCCAGGGCTCCCAGGACTCAGCCATGCTCCAGCTGCTGGAGATCAGGGACCGGGTGAACAGGCTCTCACCCCCTGGCAAAATCCGCCTCGACCTCTTCACTTGCTTGCTCCGGCACCGGCTCAAGCTGGCCAACAACGAGGTGGCCAGGATCCAGTCCTCCTTGAGAGCCTTCAATGCCCGGCTGCCCAACGCGCTGGAGCAGGAGACGGGCAAGCTGTGCAGCTAACGGCCGGGAGCACCCGGACCTCGGCGCCAGGGGCTGGCAGGAGAGACTTCCTGGGGAGGAGAGAGAAATAACCACCCTGAAAATTCAATTCAAGGCCTTACCTTAGTGCCAACTGCGTGCTTCCATGGTACACCCAGCGACTGGCCAAAGAGACACAGGGCTCAGGCGGATGGAGGATGCCAGTGGGACTAAGGAGGAGGGATGGCTCGTGCAGTGCAGACTGGCTCCGAGTGTGGGGACAATGCCACTGTGGCCACCACGGAGGTGGCTGGGGAGGTGTGCCAATGGCCCAGGAGGATGTGGCTTGGCCAGAGGCAGCTGCTGGCCCCGCCAGTGCAGGTGCTCAACCCACTGTAAGGATCCCTCAGTGGCGGCCCCCTCGCCACCCCAACTTTTGTAGTCTTTTTAAGAGGTTTCTACTGGCACCTTTGCCTTTGCATCCCCCATGATCCATCCTGCAGCTGTATCCTCGCACACGGTGCTGGTGGGTGTCCAGGCCCTCCAGACCTGGCAGGTCTCCCCTGGGGCCTCTCCCCGAGCACCTCGTGTCTGCTGCAGTGCCAAGGCACCGTCTCACCCCTTGCCTGGGAAGGACCTGGCACCTGCACTGGGGACACTGCCACCACAGACACCGGTGGAGACCTCTGGGCCACCTATAAAAAGTAAAAACAACAAGAAAAAAAACCTAATGCAAAAGGGAAAAAAAGAAAATGGTTTATTTATGTATTTATTTATTTGGTTTGTTCGGGACAGGTTTTTTTAAGCCTATTCATTTGGGGAGTGTCATTTCTTGTCAGTGGCTCCAGCCAAGAGACATCTTAGTAAAATGTATCTGTTTAATATATTTTTTAAAAAATGCCTTTTTTGAGCAAAAGAGCAACCAAAACCAACTGAGATTAAAAAAACACAAAAAAAAAAAAAAAAAGAAAAAAGAAAGAAAAGAACAGAACAGTTACTGTCATCCCTAGCCCTGGCTTTTCCCGTGCTGTGTGGGCTCCCCTCCCTCCCTTCTTCCCAGTGCTGCTGCTGCTGCTGTACTCAGTGCCTGACTGGAATATCAAGCAGTGGAGCTGCCCGGCTGTCAGATGGGAATGCCGGGTACCCAGACAAGCAGAGCTCACTGCTCCAGTGGCTGCCCTCAGTCCTTGGCCAAGGATGAGCAGAGAGAGGAAGGAGCTGACCCTCCAACCACAGAATCCTCAAGGCAGGACATGTGGACAGAGGGGATGGAGCAGGGGAAAGGAGAGGGGTGGGAGAAGTGTTATCAGTGTGCAGATCTGAGCCCGCTTTCTAATCCTCCACAGCTGGCAAAACTTGTGTGCTTGGATGCTGCAAAGGCAGAGGAAACCCGAACTCATCCATCCTGCTTCTGTCACCCGCCTCTCCTCCATCCTCAGGCTGGGCAGATAAAGAGATAAGCAGCAGGAAAATAACACCAGGAGAGATAAAGAGACAGACAAGAGGAAAATAAAACGGGGATAGATAAACCTTACTTGCTATTTATATTCCCCGTCCAATCTATCAATCCATCAGGCTGGCTATTGTGGTTATAGCAGCCCTCAATCTGTCACCTAGACTTCTATTTTCCACACATCGTCTTCCTCTGCCCACCTCTCCTCTCTCTCTCCCAGTCCTAAAGGGGAAAAACAGGCAGGCAATTAAACACACAAGGAGGAAATGAGAAGTCAATGCCATGCTCTGGGCTCTGAAGGGAAAGCTGGCAGACATCAGCCTGGGATGGGGAGAGTGGGAAGGCCGGCAGTGCTCCTGAGCAGGCAGGGCTGCCATGAGGATTCCCAGCTAGTGAAATTATTTTGGCTTCTGCTGTACAACTTCCATCTCATCACTTCTTGGTTGTCCAGAGCAGCTGTGCCTGCCCCATCCCTGGAAGTGTCCAAGGCCAGGTTGGATGAGGTTGTAGCAGTATGGTCTAATGAAGGTGTCCCTGCCCGTGGAAGGTTAGAACAGGATGAGCTTTAAAGTGTCCTCTAAGCCAAACCATTCTAGGGTTCTCCCCATCATCATGTGGGCCATGTGTCAGGCTAACAGTCCTCAACTCCATCCCATCTCCTCCAGGCAGAGCATTTCCTACCGTGTTTTTTCAGTGCTCTGAACCAGTCCCACTCCCTAAACCCCCCTGAACATGAATGCAAGAGCAGTTGGCAGCACCTCAAGGTACCCATCAAGGGATTTACCCTGGACTTCTCCAGCTTCATGCAGGTTCCAGGTGGAGGTCAGGAACAGTCCCATATGTGAGGACAGAGGTGGATGAAGGCAATAAAAAGGGGAGAAAGGGGGAGGCAGGCAGCTGGAGGGACGCACCATAAGCTCTTTGCATCCTCAGCAGTTGCCCCTGAAGCTTCATTCTGCTCTATCCACAGCCCCCAGCAAGATCCATAATCTATTGCCCCAAAGCACCAAGTTTGGCCCAGATTGCCCATTCCCATTAGGAAGGAGGCTGTGCATGGCAGCTGGCACAGCTCTGTCTCAGCAAAAAGCCCCCCCAATGGGAAGCGCAGGCAGACAAGGCCTTGGTCATCCACCAACACCATGGGGCTGCACCCCCTCTTTAACCCAGTGGAGAAAAACAGAGTTGGTTCCTTGAATTTGACTGCTAAATTGCTGTATTTCAGGAGTGAACTGCTTCCACCTCTTTGGGGGATGTGTGTGAGTTAAAGGAAGAGCAGCAGCAGCAGCCTGCATGCTCTGGGAGGGGACTGCCAGGCTGCGTGGGAATCTCAGGTGGAAGCAGCCAGGTCCTCCCATCCCTGTTCAGCAATTAAGGCACTCAATGGAGGTGATTAAAAGGATGAGGTTAATAACTGGAGGTCAGCATTTAATTACCTTGCAGTGCTTTCCCCTGCACAGAACAGTGCTGATGGCAGCAGGAATGGCTGCAGAGCTGCTGCTGCACAGCACCAGCAGGATCTGGCCTCAGGATGGAAATAGCCAGCATGCCACCCTGAACCAGGCATTCAGCATCAAACCCATTAGGTTCTAACAACCGGTGTGTTTGGGGTTGTCCTTTTCTAGGCTCTGTGTTTATAGGAGATTCTCTGCAGTGTGAAAGCCAGAAAATGGCCTTTAAATAATGAGCTGAGCTCCTCACTTGCTTGACTGCAGACGCTCTGGTTCCCTCCAGACACGTTTGTTTGGCAACTCTGCCCGGGAAAAGGAGGCCAGGGAAAGGCCAGGATGTTTCACCCCCAGTCCAGGCAGCAGGATGGGGTTACCTGCACAGCTCTCCCAGGGCAGAGAGAGCTCACAGGGCCCAGGCTGGGGCTGGTCCTACCCCCATCTCCCACCCTGAGACAGCCAGGGATGGGCTGGGATGTGCTGCCCCTGAGCTCACAGCTCCACCCATGTAACCTGCACCCTTTTGCCCCTCCTGTCTTCACCCCTTTTCTGCAGCACTGGCTGAGCCTCCAGCCCTGTGTGCCATGAGGTGCTGCCTTCAGCCTCCACACCAAGGGCATCTCTGCTGGGCCCAAACAACAAGGACATTTTTTCCACGAAGAGCCAGCATGGAGAGAGGCTGTGAGGCCAAGTCTGCATTCTCACTCCAGCCTGCCTCAGTTTACCCTTTGTGGCTCCCAGCTGATGCTGTGTCAGCCTGGGAGAAAAACATGGACACAGAGGAATTAAAACATCCCAGGGGAGGAGGGAGGGCTGGGAGAGTTCCAGTTAACACGCTTCCCTGGCAGAAACTCTTGCTTTGCATGCAAGCAGCACACTGGTGCAGATGTTGCTTTTAATCCATCCCCATGGTCTCTGAGTTGGGGCTGCAGGATGGGCAAGGGGTGGGAATCAGACGTTTGGTTTGGCAGGGAGCTTCACGCTGAGCATTTTGCCCTCCAGCTCCGTTAGCCACACAGAAGCACCAGGCAGCTGCCAGCAGACCTGCTCTGTGTTTGACAGCGTTTCTGGGGGAGGCAGGAGATGCCAAGCTGCCTGTGGCCCTCTCTGCCCCAGCACGGGGCTGCTCTGGCTCCTTCCTTGTGGCTCAGTTCCACCGCGGGTACCAGAGATGCTCCTGGGCACACTTGGGATCCCCTCTCGCTCTCCCAGCAGATGGTGGGATGTGATCCCCGGGAATTTGGCATCCCTGAGTCGGGCAGCACCGTGGCCTAGAGCTGCTCTGCCAACACAAGCCCATGGAAACTTGTCATGGTTCTCTTCACTGCCAGGCTTGTGGATGGCTGGGGTTTGCCCCCCTTGCTCCCCCTGTCTCTCCAAAGCCCAGCGACATCTGCATAGCCAAGAGGCAACCCAAAGCCTCACCGGCTCTTTTTTAGCCTCGTCTTTTTGTTTTTCCTCCCCCTGCTCCTGACAAGCTCAAAAGTGCAGTCAAGGTGGCAAATTAGCACCAGAGCCTCGTTAATTGGCAGGCAGGAGCCTTCTCCTGCTGTTTGGGCTGTCATCAGCTGCTTCAGCACATTCTCAGCTCCTCTCTCTTTCAGCCTATTTTCTCCCTTCGCCGATGGGTGGGCTGTTTTTCCTCTCTGCCATCTCTTTCAAAGCCACCGAGGGCTCTCATCCCCCCAAGCCGTGCTCCCTGGTGTTTTCTCTCCAGAGAGGATTTACAGGGCCTGTGGTAAATGGCCACTTCTTAAGGAGCATGAGGGGAAAATTACCAACCTCTTGAAATGGTCCTGACCTCAGCTTCTTCCTCCCTCCTTCTCCTCCTCAGCCTCCTGCCACAGTCTCTGAAGGAGGCAGGAGAATTAGCACAGAGCAGGCAAGAGGGAGGTTCCTGCATTCCCGCATTCAGGAGATGTCCCAGCCACCCCCCCTGTGTCCCCACTAAGAGCTCGGTGACAGCTGGGGATGACTCAAGCTGGTGGGGACCTCAGGAAGCCCCAGTCCCAGTTCCTCAGCTCTCTTCTTCCCTCCCCACCAGCTCCTCCTCAAGCAAAGATGGGAAAGCATAACCTCACCCAACCCCACTGCCTTCACCAGCCCTTGGCCTCCCTGAGTGCCCTCAGCTGCTCCTCAGCTCTTCAGGAGAACCTGGAGACCTCTTTAGACACCATCAAATAAAGTCTCTTCACAGCACCCCATTCTGCAAGTGGAAAAATTTGCAGAGGACCAGGGATGACGGTGGCAAATTGCTTTCTGTTCCCTGAGCTCATGGCTGGGAGCTGCTGCTGCCAGCAGCAATATCCCCATCCATTAAATATGGGTGCCCTGCCCTGGGTGTCACCGCAGCCGGTGTAAATCAGCCCTGCTGGAGCCAGGGATGCAGCTCATCCACAGCCAGGACCAGGCTGGAGAGTTTGCCTCATCCACTGGGCTCTGCCCCCTGCCTGGGACAGAGATCCCCTGGGACCCTCAGAGCTGCCCCAGGACAGTGCTTCCTCAGGGCTCTGGGCTCTGCTCCTGGACCAAGGCTTGAGATGCTCAAATTTTGGTGGGACAATGGGCTAAAATTTGGAGGGATTTTCCTGCAGGGCAGAGCTCTGCAGAATAAAACCCCAAACAAATCTGCAAGATGAACCTTTTGCTCCTACTGCATATGCCAGCAGTGGAGACTGACTGGATGGAAAGAAAGAAGGAGAAAAATCAGTCAAATTATTTTTAAAAGTGTTCTCCCAGCCTACAGGCTTCCTCTTCTCTGTACACAAACCCTCCTGGGATACCAAACCCTCCAGCCCATCTGCCTCAAAATCAGCAGTGTTTGCTACAGCAGTTACCACCTTCCAGCTTTTCCCTGAAAGTGATTCCCTGCACTGGCTCCTCACCCTTTCCTTGCCCCTGGTGGTATCGATCCACTCAGGAGGATGGGAATTGAAGGAAATAAAGGGTCTCACGGGCCCATTTCTCCACTTGCAGCCCATTTTATCGCTGGGAGAGCCCACACCACGAGGATTTATCTCCCTCCTTGTTTTCCCAAACTAGTTTCTATGGTTGTTACACTGACATAACAGTAAAAAAATGTGGCACATAAAGCACCCCAAATAGTGTCCAGGGATGTGAAATCCAATAAATCCCAGGAGGCTGCTGGGAGAGGAGTGTTTTTTGGATCAGGCCTACTCCATTCAAATCATCTCCTCACTGGCCATAGATCAGGGGGCTCCTCCAAAGCCCACAAAACTCTGTTAGAAAGGGATTCCTTCTCTCCTGAGACTTGGCAGTGGCGTTGGGAGCAACGCTCTCAGAAAGGCTCCTGGGGGAATAGAATCAGTGATTACCCAAATTAGTTTCTAATAGCTTTTATCTCCTAATTTCTACTTTGTCAAGTGCTAAAACCCATTAATAATCAAGAGACCATGTGGAAAAACATTTAACATCCCAGCTGCCAAGAGCTCCCACCCTGTCACACTCCAACACAGTTACAGAAGAGGAGGGAAAAAATAAAGTATTATTTTTAAATCTTAAATCCAACTCTCCAGTTAAACTGTCTCCTGTTTTTGCTGATCAGCAGGATAATGGGGCAAATCCATGGGTCCTGCACCTCCCATCTTTCTCCTCTCCTGCCCTTGCTGGACAAAGGTTCCTCATGTGCCTCGTCCCTGAGTTGGTTCCTTCACAGAGGGACCCAAAGGTTGGTGGCCAAGGTTTGTAACCCTTTGACCCAGCCTGTGCCTGGTGCTTCCCATCCAAATGAAGGCAGGATGCTGCCCTCCATGGGCTGAGGTTGGGGTGGACCATTTCCACCCCAGGACTGGTCCCTCTCCAACAGCCTTGCCAAAATACTGTCGCCTTTTATTCCCTCCTCACCCCCTTCAAGTCTCTCAGCCTTATTCCTTCCATATCTTGGCCTTGCAGAGCCAACCTCTCTCCCCGCAGGCTCTCCCTGCTCAGGTGGAAATCCAGCTCTGCCTCGCTTCAATTTGCATCATCACCCCTCTCCTAATCACCTGTTTGAACAATTTAATGGGCTGCTAATAAAATATTGCATTTCTGAAGCTCCCTGTGATGGAATGGTTCCCCCCCAGCATGCCCAGAGGGATGCAGGGAATTGCTGCCCATGGCTTTCCCTCTGTGCCTGGGCTGCTTCCGCAGCAGCAGCGCCCTGGAAAGAGGAGGGAAACACAGCCCTGCATCCATCCCAGAGGCTGCTGCCTCAGGAACAGCACTGGTGGGCACAGGGATCCAGGAGGCACAGCCAGAGGTGAAACTTGGATGTGATTGTGAGAGGGTTCCAGTCACTCTGTGGGAAAAAAAATGGGAGCAAGGAAGGAACTGGGATGTTGCTGCATGAACAGATGACTGTGGGACATGCTGGGAGCAGGGAGGAGAGGGGAGGCTTGGGAAGGCTGAGCAGGATCAGAGCCTGCAGCATCCACATCCCAACTGTGTGGCTGTGGGTGGTGTTGGGGGGGCACAATCCCAGTGGGGTTTAAAGAACACTGTTGTTCAATGTCTCCTGGCCTTACTGCATTTCTCCTTCCTCTCTCACCAAGAGGATGGTGACCTGAAGGAGACTGAGATGCTTTTTGTGCATCTTAACAGAATCAAGAGTGATTGACCCAGTACAGCAAATCCAGTACCCCCACAGAACCAGTAAGTCCTCACTTCCACCTTACTGATGGGCACATGCAGACCCTGTCCTGAGCCCAGATGCCTCAGACAGCCTGGGTTCAGGTGTTGGCCTCACAGAGGAGAGCAGATTGCAGTGGCACCATGACCACCCTGGGGCTGGATCTGCCAGGCAGGATCTGGCCTTTGTCAGGACATCAGTCCCTTAGTGACCCTCCTGGTAAGGGCTGGGACATCACTACCACCCTGCACATTCATCCCCCTCTTCCTTCTGCGGCTCTCAGCGAGGCTCAGTGTCTGGTTATGGATTTATTTGTGTTTTGCTGTTGGCTCACACATCATTAAAGAGCTGCTGTGATGTTGGCTCCGGGTGCTCCTGAGCCACCCATTGACAGCTGCTCTGTGGTCACATCCGTTCATGGGCTTAATGGATACGGACTCCACCATGGAAACCCCTCTGGGGCATCCCTAGGGATGCACAGCATCACCCAGGAGCAAACCCCTGCACAGGCTTTCTTACAAAGGGGTGGAATCCACCCCATCTGATCACGAGGTGATGGGATCCAAATGCTTTCCAGGGTTTTGCCCCTAACCAAGAGAGATTTAGTTGCTGGGCGTGTGATGCAGTAAGGTCACAAACTGAAATACATCCAGACACATACAGTACATAAAACTACAGCCTGTTTCCCCTCTAATTGGTAATAAATGTAAATGTTTAGTTATGCCTGGCTTGGGAGCTATGAAAAACACATCTGGCTGGCTGGTTTTCCTGCCTGCCATCTGTAGCCAAAAGGAAAAGCGAGAGGTGCATGTGTGAGCACCTGAGGAAGGCAGCACAGAGGGAGAGGGAGCAGGAGAGAGGAGGAGGATTGCTGGAGCATGTTGGCATCTGAGGGTGGTTTCTGGCCAGAGCTTTTCTCTGCTCGTGGGGACCTCCAGGTTTTGCATCTCTGCTCATTTCTTGCTCCTCTCCCAGGTAATGCAACCCACAAAAGAATGGCCCCTGCCTTCCAGAGCTGCTGACACAGAATTCCCTGCCACTGCTGGGGGAAACAAAGCCAGAAAGCCCCAGGAGGTCTCCTCCTGGACATTAATTGCCATTAACCAGAAGCTCTGATCTGATCAAACCTTGAGCAGTGCTTTATGCATCCCTCATGCAACACAAAGGTCACAGCTGACACACCCAGACCTGGGGGATGCTCTGTCCCCCCTGCTACTGTCCCAGAGCCATCCTTAGGTCCATAATGCCAGACCTGCAGCACGACCCCCACCAGTTAAAGACTGGGAGGAAACCACTGACCCAAAGAAGCAAATACAGCCCCTTTTCATCTCTAAAAACTTTCTCAGTGCCAGCTCCCCAGGGAAGTTTGAAGAGCTGAAAAAGCTAACGAGTACAGCAAAACAGGTCTGGTACAGAATTAAGCACAGGGGGTGGCGCAGATTCCCCCTCTCCACTGCACCTGCTTTCCTGCCCTCTCCCAGAAGCTGCACCGGCCTCAGCAATGCCATCATCACCAGTCCTTGCTGGACTCACACCTGCCCCAGCCCAGCTGGAGTTCTGGCACCCAGCAGCCTTCCTCCTCCTCCTCCTCTGCCCGCCTGGTTCACTCTTATTCTGGCAGCGCCGCCTCTTACTTTGAAGCAGCTTTTCTTGGAGAAGCAGCTCCGCTTCCCAGGCCGTCCCCAAAGAGCCTGCGAGTACTCGCTCTCTCCCGTCCCTCCTCCTGCCTTGATCAAGGCTGAAGGCTGAAATCCAAGTGCATTGATCAAAGCGGCTTCTTCGGGCGAGATTCGCTGGCGAGGAAAAGCAACAGTTGTTGAGGAGCTGCTCCAAGGGCCAGCGGTTCCGTGCCAGGAAGGAGGTGGTAGCGCTGGGTAGGAGGTGAGAAGGACTCCATGGCACCCAGGGCAGCGAAGCAAAGGGATTTTCACCACCCAGGGGCATTGCAGGATTGCAGGCTGTCACAGAAGAGAGGGGTGCTGCCTGCTCCCGAGGCATTTGGGATTGAGCAGCAGCCAGATGTCCTAATTCTGAGCTCTCCTAGGGAAAGGTGCAGCTTTACATAGGGCTGGGACAGAGATGGATAACCTGGGGATGGTGTGCCGTGTCCAGAGTCTTTTGCCCTGAGACAAAAGCCCCCCAGTCCTAGGGACCAGCCTTAAAGCAGCTCGGGCTCCACCAGGGCCCAGGCAGCAGCCCCTGGTTCGGTGCCGAGCCCTGGGGCTGCGTGCCAGGCGCTCCTGCCAAGGTGAAAGCGGAGAGCTCAGGCAGCCAGATGGCACCGTCCCGCAAAAACAACACGGGACACAGAGCAACTCGTCTGCCATCGAGGCCTGGAGCTGCCCAGTGCTGCCTATGGATGCCCTGAGGGGGATGTCCCAGGAGCAGGGGTAGAGCCCTGTGTAACTCAATAAACCCATCTGCAGACCCCCAGCAAAACACACAGCCTTTAAAGCGCTGGGACAGACCCTCCTGGGAGGTCACACCGGCCCCCAGTTCCTGGGGACACCCACCTTGGTCACTGCTGCCGAGCTGTCAGACAGCCGGGGCCACACCACCCCAGTCCCTGGTGGAGTCAATCCCCACGAGCTCCAGCTCTCAGAGCTGGTGAATCCAGGTCTCCAAAGTCAGGCTGTCAGCAGGTGCAACTCCAGGAGATTTACACCAGCCTGGAGGCCCATCCATCTGTGGGAAAGGGTCAGGTGTGGTTGGTGTGGGAGGAAAGGCCAGCAGAGACATTGGCACGCTGCTCCTGGCAGCCTCCGAGCTGCTGCAGCAGCTGCCTTTGAGCACTTTTCATCTAATTCAATGAAAATGAGATGTTCGAGTGAATGAAGATAATTTAATAATGAATAGCTCCAACTTATCGGAGAAGCTCTCCATCCCTGCCTGACAGTCGCTGCCTCTAAGTGCAGTTTAATAAGGGAATCACCATCACTCAGCCCTGTGGTAGCAAATCAACATTTTGCTACTCAGGGAAAATGCTCTGCATTTTCCTAAAGGGTGAAGCTATTTCTCAGGGAGCCTAAAGTCTGTTGGGCTTTAAAAGGAAAATGAGGGGGGGAAAAAAATAAAAAAAAAAAAAAGAAAAAAAAGCAGAGGAAAATAATGAACCAGCAAAGCAGCCCATCTTCAGAGGCAAAATGTAATTAAAAATAAAAGCCAGCTTGAAGAAGGCTGTAAGTCATCACAAGCAGCAGCCAACGCTGCAAGCGGGAGCGATGCTGGCAGAGCCTGTGAGCAGGGACACAGGGGGGTCCTGAGGCTGCACTGGGCCAGGGCAGCATCTCAGCAAGGCATTTCATTCCATCAGGGTGCTGCTTTTTCCAGCCAGGACTAAGATGTCTCTGCTGCTTGCCATCCTCCCCGGCTGCCTCCGTGGCTGGGACACTCCAGCTGTTGCAGCCCAGCCACCCCGTGCCAGCTCTGGGGAAATGCTCCCAGCCTCCAGCACTGAGGAGAAGTGCTGCCAATTGTCTTCTCCACCTAAAATCACTCCATCTGTACAGCAAAACCAGAAAATGCCCACAGAACATCCTCGGTGGAGATGGATTGAGCTGGGAAGCATCCCTGCAATGATAACAGGCCTGCACGCGGCTCTTACCAGCTGGGCAGGCAGCCGTGGGTCCCCATCCCGCTGCCCGACAGCAGGCAGCCCTCATCCATGCTGGGGAAATTCCACCAGCGAGTTCTTTCCTCAAGGCACGGATCTGCATCCTGCCCAGCATCGATCCAGGGCTGCGTCCCGCCTGGCTCCGCGCGGGCAGAGGGAGGCGCTGAGGCGAGGGATGCCAGGCCCGGCGGATTCCTGCTGACACCTGCCAGCTCCGAGTGCTTAATTATTAATTGCGTTTCCAGTAGCAATTGTTGCTGGTGCCGATGGAGTTGGAGCAGACATCACAAGCAATTAGCAGCCCCTCCGCTGGCGTTCGGCCGGCCCCTGCTTAGCGCTCCGCTCACGTCCTGCGCGGGCTGCGGCGGGGAAGGAGGAACCTTTTCCATCTCTGCTCGGAGCCTCCACGTGCCCAGGCTGTGCGTGGTGGGCACGGGCAGCAGTGCTGCCACCAGCCAGGGAGCAGCCCTGCTGTGCTGTAGCGGTGGTTCAAACCCAGAGAGTTACACATCCCCTGAGGAGTTTCTGGGGGCCTAGAGAGTGAGACCCCTCCAAGGTAGAGTTAGGTTTGGCCTTGGAAAGGGGGTCGAACTCCCCGCTCCCGTCCTTCAGTTAACAATGGTATCTGGTGTCTCCCTCTCTCCTCCCTTACTCCTTCCCGACTGGACCCTGACCCTCTGACCCTTCCCTGTACCATTATGAGATAAGTTGTAACCCTCAGAATAAAAGTCTGAAATCTGGGCTCTCCGGGGTCTTTTGCCCCTGAACCCGAGCAGAGCAGACCATGGTGTGTTGTGTCTGATTTGGGCTCCGGGCAAGGGAACACTCTCTCTCTCAGCAGCTCTATGGTTTTTGGGACAGTGGCCACCATCCCAGGGAAGCCCGGCTCGCGGCGAGGGGAAAAGAAGTCCTCAGCTGATGCTGATTTAACAAAAAGGAAACTTTCAGAACAAGCCGCCGAGCCACCGGCCGTCCCTGTGGTCAGCTGTCCGGCCCATTTCACCAGCCACACTGTGGCACTGGTGTTGTCCCCTCCTGCAGCCATGTGGAGACACGTGGGACATCACCAGCCGTGCATCCGTGTGCCACCGATGGCCATCCCTTGGAAGCACCAGGTCTCCTGGGCAAGCAAAACCATGGGCAGGAGAGGTGGGAGCTACAGCAGAGGAGCCAGCCCCAAACCCAGCCCCGAGCAGAGTGATCTCAGGGCCAGCCTCACCTCTGCCACGGCTCAGGTGTTCAATCAAATTAATTTTTATCATAACCAAAGTGGCTGGTCAGTGGAATCCAAGTGGGCTTTTCCTACTCATTGAAACCATTTCATAGCTCAATTTTGGGAGCTTATTTTCCACTTCATTGAGTGCCATGTTACTGCAAATGAATATATTCCTTGCTTGGTGTGATGGAAAATACAGCTGTAAATACTTTCTGCTTCATTTGGGTAAAGAGCTCCAGACAGGATGAAGTATAAAGAGAATTTAAATGCTCGACTTCATTAAAAAAGTTGTTCCCCATTCTCTTTCTTCCTGAAAATACAAGGCTGCTAGCAGAGAGAGCAAAAGAAGGCTTTAAATTTACATCAGTGTCATGCTAACCCAGATCCCTCTCCACCCGTGACTGATGGCACACGTCTGCCAGGAGCTTGTGTTTGGGGGTTCAGAGAGTGGGAAGGCAGGGGATGGGATGCCCAGTGCTGAAGCCCAGGTCATGCCATGCCCGTCTGTTCACCTCTATAACCACCTCTGTGATTCCTCTCAGAGAGCAGCACGGTGCCTCCTGAGCCTCCTTTTCTCCAGGATAACCACACCCAGCTCCCTCAGCCACAAGGATTGTGCTCCAAACCCTTGTCCAGCTCTGTTGCCCTCCTCTGAACACGTTCCAGCACCTCAAAATCTTCCTTGTAGCAAAGGACCCAAAACTGAATGCAGGATTTGAGGGGCTCAGCAGTGCCAAGCACAGGAATGAAGTGCTACCTCTTCCCACAGCCATAACCTCTCCTGGCTTGTTGTCCTTTCTGGATCCCTCTCCACGCTACCCAGCAGCCCAGCAGACTCCCTGATATCTCCCTAAACCAAAGCAGGGAGAGGATCCTTCTGCTCCAGCTGGGATTGGCAAAGTACTGAGAGTACAATCCTATGTCATGCAAAATCTGAACTGATTTCTCTCCTGGAAGTAAAGGGCCCCTGCAGCCCTGGGAGACACCTCAACAAGTCTTGGGAATCTTGAGCCTTCCAAATTCCACTGGGCCAGGATGTCAGGTGGTGCACCAGCAAAGCGAGGGGAGATTTTCATTGCTGCTAAATCCAATTTTAACCCAGGAGGGAATATATTCAAAGTTCCCAGGGTTCACCCAGAAACAGATCATCCCAGCAGGGCTGTGGCAGAGCAGGCGGGATGAGTGATAGGCAGCAGGATTAGAGCTGACTGCAGGATAAAGAGAGTTCACTTCCATCACAAAATAACCCCCTATTACACATTTGCTAGATTTCAAACTGCAACTTCTTACCCCTGAAATACATATGTGGAGTTGGTGAGAAAGAGTTCCATTTAAGATTCATAGAAATAACTGAAGTTAATCCAACCTTCCATTTGAGTGGAGAAGCCAGGAGCAAAGTGACACCCATGGCTCTCTTACCTCTAACAAGCTGCTTCTCATAAACTGGTCAAATCAGAGGGATCCAGGTCCAACAACACCATGGACAACAAGAAAGAGCCACAACAGCCTCAGGTCAAAGATTTCCCTTCCAGTTCTCATCCCCTGATCACAAAGTTCATCACTGTTTTCCAGCAGAACTTACAGCAATTTATGAGGGTATTAAATGGCATCATTTCAAACTCCAAGGCATGGGGACTACCCTGGTGCACAAGGGCAGGGCAGGGAACCTCCCACCCATCATCCAACCCCAGAGAGCAGCTGCCTCAGTCGCCCCAGGACATTTGGAAGGTTTCTGACCAGCCTGGCACCCTCACATTATCCAGCTGGATATCCCACTATGCCACAGCCTTCCCTTGCAGCTACCACCACTCCAATAGCTGGCAGCAGGTGTGAACAATTACCACCCAAAATCTGGATGAAGTACAATGTGATATAATTATCACCTTAATGGCATTCCAAGACTATCACCACGGGCTGGAAGTAAAACTTCAGCTGAGTGAGTTTAATAAGCATATCTAATGTAATATTTGCAGGGAAGGGCGGGCTGGCTTTAGGAAGGATTACGGTAGCTTTGCAGCTTTGTGTAGCTTTACATGGGATATTTCACATGCAACAGATAAAGCAGGATGAGCCCGTGATAGCTGCAAACCCTGACTGCAGCAGCAGCCTGTAATGCTGCCTCCCATCTCCTGTTAAGTAGGAGATTACATGCTCAGAGACCAGGTGGCACTGGATCCTTGCTCTGGTTGCCCCCATGGTGACAGCCAGCAGGGTCCCTACCCTCTTGGTTGTGGCCAGAGGCTGTGTCATCTCCCAGCTGAAACCTGCTGGAGGCATTAAATCACTCTCCACCAGCCCACAGCAGGCTCCAGACCTGCAGATCAGCCCCAGCTTTGCCCACTCTCTGGGTGGGAACAGATCCCAGAGGAACCTGGGACTGGGTTAATTTGGCTCACAGGAGCCCACTCTGGGTTCATCAGCTCCACAGGGTGTGGTGAATCCATCTCCCCCCTCCACCTGATGCCTTCTCCAGCCCAGGAGCCTTCACCAGCTCTGACTCAATGGCTTGGACCCCCAAAAGCAACCAGGCCCCTCAAGTGTTGTGCTTCTGTCCAGTGGGAATTACTGCCAGGGGAGCAGAGGGCAAGGAGTCACCAGGGATTTTCAGCTGGTCCTGCTGATTCAGGGACCCACAGGGATGGGAATCACAGGGAAGGCAGGCAATTGCACACAGCTCAAGGGATCCATTGCACATCTCCAAGCCCCTGAAACACCCAGGAAGTGAGGGGTTTACTCAGGTTTAGAGACCTTCCTAAGTCTAACAGATACCCAAAATTATTCTTTACGAAGGACTGAAAGACAGAAAGGAGCTCTGCAAGTCTCAAATTCCAGCGTGGTTATCCAAAGCAGAAGGTGCCTGTCAGCACCTGAGAGCCCAGACTGCCCTGGGCCAGCCAGGCCTTAGGTAATATCCTATTTAAAGCTCCTGCCTCCACGTGCTGCCCCGGAGAGCTCCTCAGAAATGCTGCCTCTCTGCCTTGGGATGCATCAGGTTTTGCTCAGCTTTGAACCACCAGGTCACCTTGTTGTTAATTAATGCACCACTAAAATTATGTTTGGGGGCTTACTAAGGTTTATTGGGTAGAAAATTATTTCAAATACAGAGAGCAGGCAGTAAAGACTGGAAATATGTTTTCAAGCATAAAGCTAATTGCTACAGGGAATCCCTGTGGGATCCATTTGGAGCCCTTGCTTTTTTATTTCCTCCCTCTGTTAACAACCTGGCCAAGGTTTGTAGAACAGCAAAAGCACAAGTGATTGCTGGTGGTGGGGTGTCCTGTATGCTGGCACAGGGGGGATCCACAAATTTCCTCGGTGCTCTGTCACAGCAGAGCAGGGCAGCCTGGCAACCAGAAAATCATGGAATCACTAAAGTTGGGAAAGACCTTAAAGACCATCGAATCCACCAAGTGCCCTCCCACCCATTTTTTGAACACTTCCAAGAATGGTGACTCACCACATCGCTGCTCCAACACTCAACCACTCTTTCAGTGGAATGATTTTTTTCCAATATCCAATCTAAACCTTCCCTGGAGCAACTTGAAGGCATCTCCTTTTGTCCTGTCACTTGTTGCCATGGTGGCAACCTTGCTGCTCTGCTCCCATCCGTGGAGTTGCTTGTCATCCTTCTGTTCCCTGGAGGAGTTCAGTGAGCACGGGAGAAGCCAAGCCCACCCTCCTGCTGACGTGGGTGTTTTTGGAGAGGAACCCCAAGAATGGGATCTGCTGCTCCCAGGAAAGCCTCGTGCAAGCCCCACAGACACACCAGTGCTGGCAGCTGCACTTGAAGTGTCCGTGAGTCCAGAACCAAAACTGTCCAGCTGCAGCCTTGGAAGTGAGACTGGCCTAAGGCCAGACCTGTGACCAAAGGACTTTGCTTCAGCATCCCAGAGACCCCAAAGTACCTGTTTGTCTGAGAAAAGGTGTCCTGCCTGATATCCTGCAGGCCTCCAGCCATCCCAGTAGGAAGGAGTGAGTCCTCATTTCCAGGAGGGGGTCCACTCCTCCCAGGTGTATGTAAAGTAAAGTAAAAATGCAGTAACTTCCCAAGCCAGGCTCAGCCACAGCTGGATCAGGAAGGGCCAGGAGGGGTTACACTGCTGAGCATTGGCTCCCAAACTCCAAGGGCAGGCTCTGCTGCCCTGCCCCTGGCAGGGACACCCCACACTGCTGCCCAGAGAAGTATTTGCACTCGCCTAAGTGCTTTTCTGGACCACAGCCCAAGTGAACTGAGGGGCTTGAGTGGCACAGATGGCACTTTTCTTCTTTCTTTTTGGTTCATTTTTGTTGTTGTTGTTGTTGTTGTAGTTTTGTTTTTTGGTTTTTGGATTTTATTTTTTTTTTTGACCTGATGGTGCCCTCTGAGATGTAAGTGGACAGGGGTGACCCAGGCAGGTGCCTGACCTGAACACACCCTGAACAATTTTATTCATAAAGCCATTCCTGTTCCCCACTTAGCTTGGTGATGGGGGAACACACTGAACTGCCTTCCTTGCTGTGTTCAGCCACTACTTTGCTCTATTTAATTTTGCTTCCTAGAAGAAGCGTCTCTCCCTCCAACTGCTCCTTCTTCCAGTGTCTCTGAGCAGGAGCCACTCAAGGTTCCAACACAAGCCAAGCATCAGGATCCTGCTCCCTGTCTGGGCTCGGAGGGTCTGGCCAGCAGCAGGGCCACCAAGGAGTGCAGAGGTCTGCTCACCCATCACTGGAGGCTTTGATGGTCCAAGGCTGTCACAGCCACAAGCCACGCAGGGCAGGTTGGAATCACTCAGAAATTGGGATTTTTCTGGTGCTCCCTCTTCCCCGAGGGAAGCAGCTGCCCTGGGAGCATGACAGCAGCCAGCAGGGAGATGCTCCATCTCCCACTGAGTTGGCCAGCACAGAGAAATTAAAATGGTGCCACGCTGCCCCAAACCACCAGCTCTCTAGAATTTCCCCTTTCAGAAAAAACCAAACTCACAGCCAAAACCAACCCCCTTTTAAAAAGAAAAACCCATTGTGGTGAAGGAGGCCGTGTTCAGTAATAACAGCCAGGCTCTGGCTGTCATTCCTGACTCAATCCCTGCTATAACTGGAACACAAACCCAAATAATTTCATCACCATTGGATTTTATTTCATGACCTGCTCCCACGGCTGTCTCTCCTGCCTGGACCAAAGGCTTTTGAGACAGGAACTGGCTTTCACTGAGAGAATCTCCTATTGCTGGTGTGGCCAGCCTCCAATTGAGTTGTCCTGTGCAGGGCCAAGAATTGGACTCAATGATATTTACGGGTCCCTTCCAACTCAGGATATTCTGTGATTCTGTGATGCCTTTTTCCTGGTGTTAGGAAAATGAAGTTAGACACGGTTAAGAGGGTTGGGGTCTTTACTTTAGTATTTTAATCAGGATCCTGTTTGATGTATCCACTTCACCCAGGTGACAGCGTGGTAAAAATGCACACCCACTGTCAATCATATACCCCAGTTATAGACTTTACACATTAGCATATTTAACAAGGGGGCCCAATAATGAGGTTGGGGTGGGCTCAGCTCGAGTTTACAGGATCTGTTCTGCTCGGAGACCTTGGGTTCCTGAGCCAGTGGGAATGTTTGGTGTCCCTGGCTCTGCAGCTCTGGGCTGTTCAGTCTCAGGCCTGCAGAACACTTACAAAACACTGAGCACTAAACTAAGTAAAAGGTTACAAGTGTGCACACTGCTAATACTTGTGGATACAGAGAACTGTGTAAAAGGTATATAAAAGACAAAAATCATTCCGGCATCATTGTGACTCTGTGTCAGGGATGCTTCTGTCATTAGCAGCCGAGTGAGGGAACAAAGCAAAGCACAGTTCCAAGACATTTTCATCTGCTGCAGCCCGAGTTAGGCAGCGCTGTACCCATCCAGCATCACCTCACCGTGCAATCAGTGTGGGGTCACAAACCTTTCCTTTAACCATGCTTACAGCCCCCCTGACCCCGCAGTTCAAACAGCCTGGTCTGTGCCTGGGCAGCAGGAGCACGGCGGCTCCAGCGCTACAGAAACAACGTGCTTTGAAATGCAGATCCTGCCCCGCTTTGTTCCCGCGGCTTTGCAGGTGCTGCATTTACAAGGCCCTCGCACCTTGATCGCTGCCTTACACCAAGGGCCCCTGCACTGTCGGTGTGTGATGAGCTCTTGTTAGTCCAGGACCACACAAACCCCAGGAGCCTTTTGCCTCCCTCGGCTGCTCCTGTCTGATGCTCGGGCAGGGAGATGTGGGGGTGCAAAGCCTGGGGTCAGCAGCAGCAGCCGGACAGATCAGAGGATGCTTTTCAAGTCCTTGGTGCAGAAAGCTGCTCAGGGGAGCAGCTGTTCACATGTCTGTCCTGGTGCCATCGAGGGGGAGATCACAAATGAGAGAAAATTGCTGCTCACGCACCAGCAGCTGGAGATACCAGCCCCCCTCTGGGCATGGGCAATCCTTTCACAAAGGGAAGCCACTTCCAGAGACAGAGATGGATTTGGGATCCCCACGATTTTGACCACCTCCCCCCCGATGCAGGTGCCTGCCCCAGCCTGTCTCCCCTGTCCTCGACCAGCGAGCTCAAGCTGCCAAGGGGAATGTGGCTCTCAGTCTGCTGGCAGACGCCCCATCCTTTTCAATTATGTGCAGTCCAATTCCCATCTCGAGGAGGGGAGCCAGGAGGAAATGCCACCGGAGTCAGCGGAGTCACGCTGCACAGACTGGAGTGTGCAGGAGAAAATGCTAAGCCCGGCCTGCACACACCATCCGGGTCTCACACCTGCCCGTGCTGGCCCAGCCCTCATTTAAATTTATGGCATCCACTCCCAAACTGGCAGGACGTGTTTATAATTAATACGAGGGACATGGGGAGTTGTGTCCTTTTTTTTTCTTCTTTAAAGCCAAACATCAGACAGTGTTCCAGCCTCTGCTCCCTGTGATGCAAAGCCTGCTCCAAAACCTGGTCCCCAGCTGCCAGCCTAAAAGCCAAACCACAGGGCCTTGACTCCAACAAACACCCCCATTACAACACACAGGGCTGATTAAACTTTTCCCAGGCTAAAGCCTTAATGATTTATGGGCTTGGAGCCCTCAGCCCAGCTTAGCCCACTCACAGAAATGGGCACCAGCTCTGCATTCTCTGGGGTGGAGTCAACACAGCCCAAAACTTTGGCAGCCTCCTGCCCAGGGAATGGATGTTAGAGGACTGTTCTTGCTGGCCCAATTCCCACATGAAAGGAACGAGGCCCCATTTTATTCCCTGTGCTCACCCCAGGCTTAGGACAGCACAGAAAGGCAGATCAGGATATCCAGCAGCCACCCAGGATTTCCATCCCAGCACATCTGTTAGACCTGGAGACATGGCCATGCCCCAAGTTGTAGGACAAGCCCATGGGAAGTTCAAAAACCACCAGTTTAATGTGGCATGGGAAGCAATCAAGGCAGATAAACAGCTCTGTGAATTTCCTAGGGCCCTGTAATAGCAGGAATTATTTCAGAAAACTGCAGGATCTGCAGAAGCCTCCAGGCACCAGAAGGAAGCCAAACAAAGCCCTGTGCTCCCTGTTGGCTGACCAGGGAAATTGCTCCCTGTCCCCAGATGAGGCTCAGGTTGGCCACTCTCCACCACCTCAGAGAGAGACAGGACCACCACCAAAGCCAGGAGCCAAATTAGGCACTGAGGGAGACGAGGGCTCCTCCCTGGACTCTGCAGAGGACAGCAGATGCCATGAAGTGAGGGATTAACTTATGGCAAAGGCAGCACAAACAAAGATCAATCCAGTCTCGCTTCAACACACCAGATACCCAAGGACTCTCCCCTCTGGAAAGGCTCTGAATGAATAATCCTTCCCATGAATATTGAGAGCTATCTTGAAACAGTGGCTGTCCCTTCCCACCCACCAGCCCTTTTGAAGGCCACTCCAGAAGGATCTCTTTCAAGCATCAGAAATTGCTTTTAAAATCCTGTCTAAATTTATTTATGGCCAGCTTATCACACAGGAATGCATCTTTCCTGACCAGAGTCCTCACAAAATCCAGTGCATTAACGACTAGATGTCTTTAAAACCCTACTGGGGGGTTACACCTAATCCCACCTACTACAGAAAGTCTGGGATGCAGCTAAAGGATTTGCCCTGTCCTGAAGGGGCACCTTTGATAGGACCCCCAGCCCCCTCCTTCCTCTTGGGAGGAGCAGGGATGGAGAGTGCCTGGATATCTCAAAGCCTACTTTAATGCCCAAAAAAGATGTATTTGTAGATTTTGTGGCTGAAACACCATCAATTTTTATTTCCCCTTCACCGAGGCTATTTTGGGTTTGCCTCCATGGAGACCAAGCCAGCAGAACCTGGCCTTTCCTGGGTGCAGAGGCTGATGCCAGGAGAGGAGGAACAAACCCAGACACCTGGGATGGGAAGAGGCTCCTGCTACCTGCAGGATGGCATGGCAGCCCTTGCAGCCCATCCCGCAGGGGTTAGGGATGTTCTTTAAGTTCCCCTCTGCTTTCTAAGTGATTTCTAACTCCCTCTTCATCTCAGCAAGGACCATTAAGCTCCTGAGATCTCCTGGAAACCTAAATAAAAAGTCAGAGACTACCAAGAGATTTGCAGCCAGTGGTGGAAGGAAATGCTATCCATCTCCAGGAGTAGATGCTGAGGGGGTGGAAAAACCAGGGTAAAACCCCTGGGACCTCCTGGATATTCACAGAATGTCAGGGTGGTCGGGGACCTGGCCTCCAGAAGGACACCTGGACAAGCCCACCTGGCCCATCTTTCATAAGGACACAAGAATTCAGAGGGTCCTTCCACCCCAGTAAAAGTTTGGGATTTAGATGCTCAGCGGTATGGTTGAAACAATTTCTTGATCTTTTATTACCCTGGTAAATAATTTATTGGGACAGGCATTTAAAAAAATCCCATAAAAGACCTATAAAACATATTTATCACAGAAAAAAAAAAAAACCCTGCTCCTTGGCTCCAACCAACAAGCTGAAAACTTGTTTGTATACTTCACTGCACATAAACTAACCAATGCCTTGTGACAGCTTTAAGCTTTTTAACAGCTCTCTCCCTGCTGCTTTTTATTTCCATTTTTCTCTCTGTGAATTCACAAGGTAAAAAAAAGAAGAAGAAGCCACCATGACAGGAGAGGCTTCTGTTCTTGGACAGATATTGACAGTCAGGAACTGCCTTCCCAGCTCTCCTGACACCTGGAAAATTTAACAAATGATGCTTCTTTTGGCTGAAAAACACAGCTCAAAGTTGTGGTTATTCAGAGTACATTGGGACATTGGGGTTGGCAGATGTAGACAGAGGGATGGGAGGGTGTTTGTGACTGAGGTGCCAAAGGTTTGAGCCTCAGTTTCCCTCCTGAGATCAGTAGCACTTCTGTCATCTGCTGCTGGGAGAGGGCAGGGTCCCTTTCTTCTTTTCTTTTTTTTTTTTTTGTCCAAGCCTTGAATAAATGGAGAATTCAAAGAAAAGGCTGAGGAATTATCTCCCCCTCCCCCCACCAAAACATGCAGCAGCCACAGGCAGCAAAGCTTTTTGGCATTCCCTTGGACACCAGGGGATCCAGCTGGATGAAGCCTGGCCAGCAGGACGAGAGCTCAGCCCTGCTGCCAAAGCACAAAACCAGAACCCAAACCACAATCACTGCTGTAGGCAGGATTCCTGGTGCCAGGCAGTCACACAGATGCAAAGGCAGACCTTGCACATCACCACATGGTGCCTACAAACCCAGACCTCATCTGGGACAGCTCTGCCCAGCGAAATGCCAGCAAACAGTGACCTGGCAAGGGGTCACCAACCTGAGGGTGGTCTGAGGAGGGTTTTTCCTCTTCTCAGGAGCCAAGGGTGCTGTGGGAGCAACAGGGAGGCCAGAGTGAGTCTGGAGCTGCTGTTCCAAGTGTGCAGAGAAGCACTGGGAGGAGGGGGAGCCCAGCCCCTGGGTCACAGAGCTGCCCATCAGGGCTGCCAAGGCACTCAGACACCCAGGCAAGCCCAGAGCCTGCTCCAGATGCCACCTGGCAGAGGGAGCCAGGAGCAGTCTGGGTCACAGTGCTTCCCATGCAGGACTTGGCTCTTCCCCATCCCCAGGCATCTCCAAAACCCCTCATCCTGGTCCTGGTTCCAACACAGGAGCAATAAAATCCAATTAAAAGCCTTTTCAGGGCTCAGTTGACACTCCAGCTGTGCTTCCCCCTTTACTGGGCTTCTCTTTCTGCCTCCCCAAAGCCCACACCAGGCACTTGAGTGATGCCTTTTTCCTGGTGTTAGGAAAATGAAGCCAGACACGGTTAAAGGGGTTGGGGTCTTTACCTCAGTATTTGAATCAGGATCCTGTTTGGTGCATCCACTTCACCCAGGTGACAGCGTGGCAAATGCACCCCCATCAATCACACACACCAGTTCTAGACTTTACACAGCACAGATCCAACAAGGGGGCCCAATAATGAGGTTGGGCTGGGCTCAGCTCGAGTTTCCAGAATCCTCCTGCCAGGAGACCTTGGGTTCCTGAGCCAGTGGGAATGTTTGGTGTCCCTGGCTCTGCAGCTCTGGGCTGTTCAGTCTCAGGCCTGCAGAACACTTACAAAACACTGAGCACTGAACTGAGTAAAAGGTTGCAAGTGTGCATGCTGCTGATACTTGTGGATACAGAGAACTGTGTAAAAGGGATATAAAAGAAAAGACAAAAATCATTCTGGCATCATGAGCTACAGCTGCTTTCATACCTGTGTGAGCCAGAACCCTCCTGCCCACACTGGCTGGCTCTCCATAAGGCTGCTCTCTACCTGTTCTCTACAGGGAGATCAGAAATTCAGAGCAAACTCAGCCAAAGGGACATTTGAGGAAGAACCAGCCCTGAGAAGGTGGTCAGGGCTCAAAGTAAGCTGGGACAGGGGGCTCTGCATGCCAGGCATCACTTGTCCCCAGTTCCAGTGCCACCCTGGGACATTTACAGGGCATGTGAGAGCTCATTCAAGCCAGGGAGGTTCTCCAACTCCAGTGCAAGCAGATTAAAGCCCAGCAGACACCAGCTGGTCTGTGCTTATGGAGGCTGGGATGGGTGCAGTGGATCAGTGGGGCAGGAAGAGCCTTTCCCATCAGATCTCCAGTGTTGTCACTTCTCTCTGACACTTCATCCCCTTCCTGACACTTCCCTGCTCCCCAGCTGTAACCAGCTTTCCCAATGCCAGCAACACCCCTGGAGCCCAGCTGCTCTGGACAGCCCCTCCATCCCCCACAGCTCAGCCCAGGTCCCAGCAGGACACACCAGGCTGGGGGGAGGCCAGCAAGGACATCAGGCTTCCCTCCTTCCTCCTCACAGGAGCCTCATCACTGCCATCAGTGGAAGAAGCTAAGTGGGCACCATGAGCTGCTGTATGGATTAGATCTCTCCAAGTTTGCTGGGATGGAGATACAGCTGTGGGCCTGAATGGATCCTTTGGGCCAGGGAAGGCCATGGAACAGCATTTCCTGGGACTCCAGGCTCAACTTTGGGGCCTCTCCCACAGCTCTTTTGGCTGCCACTTCCAAACTGAGGAGCACATTAGCAGTTAAGTCCATTTGCAGATTTAAAAGTCAAACCCTGCCACAGGAAATTAAAAGATAATGCAAAGAATTATTTAAAAAAATTAATCTTTATTACTCTCCACTCCCAAGCTGCTAATAAAAAAAATGTGTTCCTCGTGCAGTCTCTATAAAAACAGGTTATAAAGCAGAGGAAGAGAGGAAGGCAGATGCTTTAAAAAGGCATCTTTCATCCCCCCACCCTGCCTGCCATAACCATCCATCTGCACCTTCGTGTCAGCTCCCAGCAGTTTCCAGCCCAGCCAGCCCCCTTTTCCTGCAAGGCAATTATTCCCCATTTCCATCTGGTCCCCCTTGTCCTCCCTGTTTTACATCTCCAGGAGATCAGCAATCCCAGGCACACAAAGCAGTCTAGAAGGTGTTTTAATGGCACACCCTCCTTGCTCCAGGTATCTCGGAGCCCTGAGCAAACCAGGATGAATTACAGCTCATTACAGAAAGGGCAGGCACTTGGGAAGTAAACAACACAGCTATTACAGACGCCAGCAACAGCTCCACAACACCGGGGCAGGGCTGATACAGGCAGGAAACCGTGGCTGAGGGAGAGGTCAACGATGCTCAGCAGCTCTCAGAAACCAGTGAAGAGGCTGAGAGGGGGTGGCAATTGCAAGAGTTTCTTCTGAAAATGCTTCTCTCTAAGGCTGGGCTCAAGAAAGCAGCTCAGCCCTTGGTTTTCTAGCTGGAGCTTGAGCCCACAGAGTCAGATATGGGGCTGCAAACCACTTTTGAACAAGTCAGGCAGGCTTTGGTAAGTCCAAGAGCCACCGCAGCTGAGGAAGAGCACTCAACTTAGCAGATGAGAGAGATGAAGAAGCAAGAGGCAGCAAACCCACCAGCTGTGTCTGTGCTGCAGCAGAAGAAACAGCCACAGGCACAGGTCTGAGTCCCCCCAGCCCTCTGGCCAGCCTAGGAGTGTGCCTGGCCAGGAGAAGACCCACCACCAGTGCTCCTGCCAAAGCAGTGCCCCGGGACTGGTAGAAACACAGCCAGGCCAGGAAGGAGCAGGGGGCTTCACAAAAAGAGGGATGAGAGACCAAGAACTGCTGCACTGCATCGCAAGCACAGCATGAAAGCTGCTCCACACTCAGAGCTGGGGCAAAGGAGCCAAGCAAACCCCAGAACATGCCCTGATGGCTCCATGGGAGCTGCAAAGCCCAACCTCCCCATCCTCAGATGAGCAGCACAAGCACCAAACCCACTCTAAGGCCTCCCCCAGCAGCACACAGTGGGTTTATCCCAGGTAAGGCAGCCCCACACCTTCTCCTCATTTGGGATTAAGGGAGCATTTGGCCTTTTCTGACTCCAGGAGGGGAAGAAACATCTGGAAATGAAGTGCTGGCAGGGAGCAGGTGCTGGGGGTGAGGAAGCAGAAAGGCAGAAGCACAAACAGGCTCGAACACAAGGAATGAGAACCCCTGGGAGGGACAGTGCCTGCAGTGCTGCTGCCCAGGACACCTGGGGTCCCCAGCACGGGCAGGAGCACAGGGGACAGCACAGCACAGCGAGGCAGGAGGTGGCTTTCTGAGGGGAGGATGACTATGATTGATGGTGCCATGCTGAGCTCTCAGTGATGTAGAAAATTAGAGAGAGATGGCTGCAGATACCGACCCAGCTGAGACACTTGTGTCCATCTCCCATACACAGGGGAGCTCTCCCTCCAACTTGCAGGCTCATTATTCAGAGTGCTGAACTGGGGAAAGCAGGGCTATTTAATCCTTACTTCTCTTCTCCCCCCAAACTACAGGATTGTGTTATTCTTTGGAACATGTAAGGCGCCAATTTCCTTGCTCAGCTACTTGAAGGAAAGTTTCATTCTCCTCAACTAGGAAAAAGTAGCCCTTCACTTTTTCTTTTCTCTCCTCAACCAAAGCTGGAAAGAGACTTTGTAAAATATAGGAGCTGATTTCCAGAAGGAAATGGCTTCTTTAAAAACAGTGAGTCATGCCCCACACTGGGATGGATCTGATAGCTGGTACCCTACTAATGTAGCCTTGTGCTATTGTCCTCCTGGCAGGATGGTCCCTTCTTGGCTCCCAGCCCCTTTGCCATTTAACCATTCCTGGTTTATTGTGGCTGATTTAGTCCTTCCACAGCTTCTCTGCCAGATGACAGAAGAGTTTTTAAATGGTACTTAAGTAGGTTTTAAAAAAATCCACATAGGCTTCCATATGGAATGATGAAGCTAGATCAGCACAGGCTGGTGTGTGTTCAGGAGAGGTGTCACACCACAGGCAGGACACCACTGGGCCCTTGACATCAGACAATGCTGTCCCTCAGCAGCAGGCAATCAGTTTTTCTCCAGCCAGGCACAGCATCTAAGCTTGCATTCCTTTAGTGCCAACATTTCCATGCCGGTCTAGAAATGGTAGAGGAACCTCCCTTACTGCTTCCCAAACAGGCCTTGCAGTTCTGCAGCCAGGACTTCCATCTTTCTTCAAACTCCCCCGGAGCTCCAGGCACTTTCACCAGCCCAGGCTCTTCCACTTTGCAAGCATGGCTGGAGGGGCCTGACCAAGAGGCTGGATGTGGGGACTCCCACCTCTGGAAAGGGCAGGGAAATAGCTGAGTTTCCTTCATGACTCCAAACTCAGCCCCTGGTTTCTCCTGCCAGCTCTCCATCTCCAGCTTGGGCAGCTGACCTTGTTCTCCAAAAGGAGAGGTTGTTGGGTTTTTTTTAGCTCTTGGGTATCTCAAGAACTTCTTCTGATTTCCCTGCTTTGAAGCCATCACCCAGCATTCCTGAACCAGGGAGCCTCTCCCAAGACAACAGCAGCTAAACCCTGCTTGTCTCTTTTGTTGAAAGGACAACAATGCCACCAGCTGCAGCCCTGTCAGTGCCCTGAGCATCCCTTGGGTCACAGGGCACAGAGGGCTGGCAACAAGCAGCAAACACCAAATTCAAGCCAAAGTCTGAAGCACTCGAGAAATCCCTATAGGAAGATGATTGGGAATAAAGCATTCCTCTTCCTCCCTCCCACATCCACCGCAGACTGACCCCAGTGCCTGCTACCAATTTTCCCAGCGGTGGGTAGTCATCTGCCCTTTGGAATTCCCATCTGGGGGGTGCAGCACAAATCCCCACACATCCCCCCTTTCTCCATCTGTTAATGGCTTCTCTCCACCCAGGCTGAGCCTCCCCCAGCCTGAGCTAATGGTAGGAAATTAGCATTAAAATGATGGTTCGCTATTAGCGGTGCCTCAGCTCCCCATCACGCTCCGGGAGCAGCAAATGACAGGCTGTGATTTCCCCACCGGCGGCGCAGAGGAGAAGGAACAACGGCAGCCAGAAGTGCTGAAGATACCCGAGGAAAAGTTTTAGGCTCATCTCTCCCACCCCAGCAGCCCTTTCCCTTCGTGCTCATCCACCGCACAGGCAATCCTACAAACAGATGGCACCTGGGCAGGAAAGCAGACAAATTGGCTCCCACCTGCAGGAGCACTAAGAGCTTTCAGAGCAGACGAGCACTCGCTCGCCAAGAGCCCCGCGGGGTGGAAATGCCGGAGGAATCTGCCATCGGTCGCCTTCCTCGTGGTTCAGCAGCTCTGGCTCCATCCTCGCCCGGTTGCCGGCGTGCAGCTGGCTCCTCATGGGAGCTGGTGGCAGGAGGAGGCTGTCGCTGTGTCCTGAAAAGAATGGAAGAAGCAATTCAGGCTGAGCACCGATGGAGCGATGCTTTTCTCCGTGTCAGCCCAACGCTTGGGTTTGGAGGGCTTGCAGCCTGGAGTGAGAGGGTTTTTGTGGGTCCCCACTGAACATCCATCTGCTTGTCGAAAATTAGCTCAGCTCAAGCTGCCTGCTCTCTCTTCCTGACAAAGTGGGGGTCTGCCCTCCCAGAAACCTCCCCTCCCTGACCAGGCAACTGTGGCAGGAGCGTGGATGGACAGGCTCATTTCATTTTCTGCCTGCCTGCTCCTCTGAGCCCACATGCTGTAAGGTTCTCTGTACATAGGGGTGAGGGAATGAACCTGCAGAAAGCCAAGAGGCAGGAGCAGCTCAGCAAATCCATCAGGGCAAGCTGTCAGCTCCCTTTGGGCACCTGAGTGACCCTGAGGTTACACAGCAGAGATGGTGAGCTCCTCCCTGCAGAGCCCCACAGCCCTGGGCACCTGCAGCAGGGACAGGGGACACAGCAAGGCTGAAATGTGCAGGAGTATTTGGGTGCTTTCAGCACATCTTATGTGGAGTCGTGCACAACTGCTGAAAAACTGAAAAATTCCAAAGCTGCATTTTAAGCCCCTTAAGGGGCTTAGGTCAAACTGGTGACCAGCAACAGGACCTGAAGGAGCAGCATGAAGCTGTGTTACAGCAGGTTTAGGTTGGATATTAGGAAAAGGTACTTCATTCAGAGGATGACTGGGCACTGGAACAGGCTCCCCAGGGCAGTGGTCATAGCCACCAGCCTGCCAGAGCTCAAGGGGTGTTTGGGCAATGCTCTCAGACACATGGTGGGATTGTTGGGGTGTCCTGTGCAGGGACAGGAGTTAGAATCGATGATCCTTGTGGATTCTGACTTGGAATATTCTATGATTCTACATAACAATGCCCTTCTCTCTAGCTCATCCTTAACTCTCTTTATAAGTACCTAGATGAGCAAGTGTCCTCAATCCCCAGCCTGTCAAATGCGTTGTTATTGGCCTAAGAGGTGGGATCCAAAAGGCAGAGGGAAAAGAACAGTAGTAAAAAGCAGGATAAAACAGTTTCCCCCTTCCCCAGCATTCCCATCAGCAGCTGAGATGTGGGAGCAAGGAGGACTCACTGATGATGGATGAGAGAGAACTGATCCTTGGAGAGGCAGAGCAGGAGCAGAAGGAAGCACTGCTCCCAAAGGCGATTCTCACACCTCCTTGGGATAAGAAAAACAACCATGAGAGGCAGCAGAAGCCTTTCTCCCTGCACGTTTGGAATTCATCTCTGGCCTGTCAGGGGGGCCACGGTCCAACCGCATATTTGTATATTCACTGAGCCGTACACCCAGCTCAGGCAGACTCCTGACACGTGCAGATGGGAAAGCCATTTTTCATAAAGTGAGGGTAAGAAGGGAACAAGGAAAAACAGCAAAACAATAAAAGGCTCAGGCATCAGCTGGAAAAGACACAACAGGATCAGAGCTGACAGAGAACCAGAGTCATGTTGGGGAGGAAGAAATAGGAAGGTCTTATAGAAATTATCACCTGGCGAAAGATGCTGAAAATATAGAAATTACAAGCAAGATTGAAATGAAGACAAGTTTTGGGACACCAAACCTCAGTTACTGAATAAACTGAAAAACAATGGTATGGCCACTGCAGGTAATCTCCTCTTTGATTGAACAATGGCCTTCCTTGATTAGACAATGGCCCTTGCCTACCTGCAGGTCCAAGGGTCAGAGTAGACTTTTCTAACTTAGCATGAGGTAAAAAAGCCCCCAGTTTTTAGGGTTTAAAATATAACGCCAAATGGTAATACAAGGATGCTCATAGACTGTATGTAAATGCTATAGAATTTGTATCTTGTCCTAGATTGGTTAGTGAAAATTAGAATATTCAGCATAGAACATGATTTATTGTATTGTAAGCGAGAACTGTGGTATTCCGATTCTGCCTCTCTTTCTCTCTCTCACCTCTCTGACCTGCTCTGGGCCACATCTGGCAGTTCATGGCAGGTCTCCACACTCTTTATTACAATAAACCTCATACTCTAAGACCAGACTCTAGAGATCTGTCTCCATCCAAACTGTATCCACACACCTCAGAGGCCATCCAACAGGCACACAGATTTCTACAGAGTCAGATTAAACTTTAGGATCTTTAAGCACACTAAGAGAACAGTCCCCTTCCTCTGTTTTCTACTGTGGCCTGGTGGCAGCAGGTACCCGTAGGATTTAACCCTGTGGGATTTGGTTATGAGGGTAAAATAGAAGCGAGAGATCTCTAAAGATGGGTTTAGAGTATGGGAGTTTATTGTGAAAGAGCGTGGGTGTCCGAGGCTGCTGGGCTGCAAGACACAGCTCAGAGCAGGCCAGAGAAAGAGAGAGAAAGAGGCAAAAAGAGAGAGCAAAAAGAGACTGATTTGCCGTTTACAATACAATAAATCATCTTCTCTGTTGAATATTCTAATTCTCTTTAACCAATCTGAGACAAGCTACAAAGCCTACAACATTTCCATGCAACCTATAAGAATCATTACATTACCATATGGGGTTATATTTTAAACCTTAAAAAAACTGCTTTTGGGAATCTTCTTCCAGGCAGGCAGGGTTTGCTCTGCCCTTTGGACCTGCCTGGGCAGAGGGCATTGTTCTATCAAGAAGGGGGATTCCCTTCAGCCAGCTCTGCCATTGTTTCTTAGTTACTTTTCAACTCAAACCTTGTCTTCATCTCAATTTCGATTCTACTTTCCATATTTTCAACATTCCTTGCAAGGCAATCATATCTATAAGGCTTTCCTATTTCATCTTCCCCAACAGGTACCTTCATCCTTTTCTCCACAACCAGCTGAAAAATGAAAACTGGACCCAGAACAACACCAAGGCTTTGCTGGACTGGCCCTTGAGGACAGATGCTGGTAGAGGAGCTGCTGGAGCAGGTGGGCACAGATGCCTTTCTACAAGATCAGCTCCTGCTCGGAGAAGGTGAGAGACAGCCTGCAGAGAACATGAACTATTAACACATTAATCTGCCCCTCAGACCCTGGCCTACTTAGGCCTGGCTCTAAAGAGCAGAGGGGCCCCCAGGGCTCTGAGGGGACATCCCTGCTGGTACAAGCCTTGCAGCATGGCAGAGCACCACTCTGTGCAATGCTGCCTTCATGGCAAACACAGCAGCTTCCAATGGCCCCAGTTTGTCTCAGGCACTGACAAGGGGGTTTCCCCCTGTCCCAGGTCACCATTCAGCCAAGAGGCATCAGTGACACAGAGCCACTCACCCAGAATGCAGGAAATTCTGCTCAGCACAGTGTATGCTTGTCCCCATGTGTGCCTGCCCAGCTCAGCACCAGGAGCCAGCAGGTCCTGACTCAAGCCAACGGGAAGGGGAAAGGGAAGGAAGAATTACCCTCACGGAGGGAAAGATTTCACCTCTGCCAGGGACATTCTGCTGTTGTCACCGCCAGCCATAACATCACCCTCTTGATGTGAAATCTAAGTTGACAGTGATACAGGAAAGGAGCCGAGAGGGCAGCAAACTCTGCCCAGCCCTCTCTGTAACCCCAAATCTCCCGTGGCTTCCAGCCTCTGCATGGAGCAGAGCCAGCTCCTCATTACCAGGTTACTAAGCAAGCAGATATTCATTTTCCAGAGCCATGGAATAAAATTCTCTTGCAGTTATCCATCCTTCTGGACAACTCCAAGGAGGATTTCATTTTGGTCTCCGCTGCATCCTCTGTGTTTCTGAAATGAGAAACAGATGTAGGAGCCCACACCTCCCTTGCAAAACAACACATGCAGCCATAAGCTGAAGTCACCAAAGCCTGAAGAGCTTCTGGTGTGAAAGTCCAGGTGCCTTCAGACTCACTGGAGGTGCATTGATCCCTGCTGCCTGTGGCATTTCCAGCTGATATTCGTTCTCTTTGTCCCAGGAAAAGGCAAGCACAGGGCTGGGCAGCAAGGCTTGGTGAAGGTTACTGCTGAGACCTGGTAGAAATGTCATCCAGCAACACGTTTCAAGAAAGATTCATCCCCAAGCAGCCTGGCTCCACAATAAAAGTGTCAGAGCAGCTGACTTGCTTCCCCCCCATTCTTATTGCATACAGATTTATCCTGTCTCAGGTCTCTCTCCCTCCATAAGCCAGCACGTGCCTTTCCTTTCAATAGGCTGGCAGTGAAACTCAGCCAGCTGAGATCGCAGGAGAAAAGGGTATACAAGAAAGGTGAAGGCATCACAAGGGGAAAAATGCTCAGGAGCCAGGGTTTCCTCTCATTTTTTGCTGCTCTCAGTTCTGAAATGGAGGAGGGTGACATGAGAGGGAACTTAACATGAGAATGCTCCAAAACCAGCAGCCATTTGTTCTGATGTTCCAAAGCAATTCCTTAGCTGCTCGGCTGTGTCACCTCCCTCTCAGGGAGCTCAAATCCCATTCCTGATAAAACCCATCCCAAAAGGCATAAATATCTCCAGCCTTTACCCTCCCCAGCCAAGGAGCCCCTTCTCAGAGGGCTGTGCATGTGGTGGGCAGCCAGGGAGTGGGAAGAGGAGAGATGGGGCTCCCTCTGAGTCAGAGTCTCAGGGAGCACTGAGAACTAGCTTACCTTCTCCACAGAGATGTGATGTTAATGAAGCACCACAGGCAGCCCCTGAGAGAGAATAGTCTGCAGGGAATTTAAAGAAAAAGAGAGATATTAATGGTCCTTCACAAACAACTAAAAATACCCTGAATGGCCAGAGCTTCTTTTGGATTTTTTTCCTTTCTTCCCCCAACTTACGCCCAAAGGAATGTGCCACACAAATTAAAATGATTTCCCTCCAACCTGCAAGATAGGACCAGGCAAGGCATCCTTCAGCTGTGAGTGAAAGAGATGGAGCCTGCCTTTGTCAGGAGCACGCCAGCCCCAGGGAGGTGAGGTGGTGGGGGACGGCAGACAGAGCTGCAGGGATCCTGCTGGTTAATTCCCAGTAACTGGGACAGACAGGTCTGTGCCAGCCACCCAGCTGGGGTCCAGGGGGTGTTTCATCAACACAAAGGAGACATCAATGGCAGAAGGCACCTCGACTGCCTTGGGGGGATGGAGAGTAAGAGGAAAAGGGTTGTGGAACAGCTTTCCATGGAGCAGAGAGAGCCTCTACTCCCACCAAGGCAGTCCTGTTAAATTTGTAAAATGCATTGCAGGAGGCAGAGGCTGTGACACCTCCTGGTACCTCGGGCATTATCACCCAAGGACATCATTTTCCTGGCCCATGCCAGGGTGCCCACTCAGGTATGTGCCCCAGCACACATTTTCTCCTCTCAGTTGAGAGAAACAGTTTATTTCTAGCCCTGAGAGCTCACAGGCAGGAGGAAAACCAAGCCCACCCCCAGCAGACAATAAAAGCACCACAGCTGTTCCTCACATCTGGATGCAGCCAGCACTCAGAGCAGTGCAGCTGGCCCCAGCTCCTCAGTCAGCATTCCCTGTCCTGTTAACACCAGGCAGGCAAGAGGTCTGGCAGCTGAGGTGAAGGGCCACTTCATCTCCGTCACGTTCCCCTCTGCTAATGGAAATGTTTCTCCAGCGTGTCCTCGGGAAGGTTTCCTTCAGCTCCAGCCCTCGTGTGATTGAAGGCTAATCTCTGTTACTCTTGGCTGAATGGCAGCCCACGAGGAAGGTGATGTATTGTGTTTCCCTTCAACTCGACATTTAATGGTGCTGGCAGAAGAAGAAAAAGCACCAGATGTTTCTGGACCGAAAGTGAACTCCTCCCAAAACACTGAGAGGTCAGGGCAGGAACAAGGATCTCGTGGACTGGGACCAGAGTGCACCCCTTGAAATTCCAGACTGCTTTGAAAGGCCACTTGCCTTGCCACATCCTCCTTCCAGAGGCAGTCCTGCTGATAGCAGTGGCCACAGGAGGCAACACGTCCTGCTGCCCCTCCATGGGACATGACTGGCCTCCTGTGAACTCCCTCATCAGTCAGGTCAGCACAGGGGTCTGGGAGAGAGGCCAAGGTCTAGAGTGCAGATTTTTTGGGAGGGAAACATGTGACAAAGCACTCACAGGTTCCTCTGGCTGGCTCCAAATTTAGTCACTGAAGCCTCAAGATGTGAAGTTTTTTGATCTCCGATGTTAGCTTCCTTTTAAAATGCCTGGAGATCTCCTGATTTAAAAAAAAAAAAAAAAAAAAAAAAGAGAAAAAATTGGGGTTACAATCCTCTTGCTGTTGTGCTGCTTGTACTGAAGGAGACACCTGGCTCCATGGCACTCTTTCTCCTCTGCTCCACAGCTCTGCAAACACACTCCAGACCATCCCCACCACCTGCTGCTCTCCTGCTGTTTCTCCCCTCACTGGAACCACCCAATTATCTATCATGGCACTCTGCCCCCTCCACCTGCAAAGCTTTGCAGCTTTTCTCCTCCTTTTTTTTGCCCCTATAAAACCACTATCAGCATTTGTTGAGGACACCCAAACACAACACAACCTCCCGTGTTTGCTTTCCCTTCTCCCACTGGGACTGGATGTGGGGTGTTTACCATGGACAACAAAAAATGCATTCTCCAACAGCTAAACCTGGAGGAGGAGAAGGAGAAATTAAGAAAACACACAGGATGAAAAAGAAAAAACTTCCAATTACTGGCAATTATTTCTGCTTGATCACCCACTGTGCACTGTGCCCCAGACACAAATCACTCTGGCAGGGTGGCACAGCTTGTACCTGCACACACACAGTGCACAGGTGAGCACACAGGCTGCTTGGTGAAAGTATTCCAACCTATTTGGGCACCTATTTGGGCTCAACTGGGCCAGCCTTTCTGAGGGTCTCATACACACCAGTCAAACCAGAGATGAGGCTCTCCTCTGCTCCCACGAGCCATGGAGCAGAGGCAAGGCCCTTGCTTGGAGCTGACGTTTGCCATTAGAGATGGCCCAAGGGATGTCCATCCTCATCCCCAGACTCACCTGTCTGGGTTCTCTGGCAGTTTTTCCTTCCCAGGAGTCATGCCAGCCACAGAGAGCAGCTGCAGGCAGCACAGCCCTCCCAGAGATGCCTTCCCCCCCGTGGGAGGACACGCTTTGCTCCCAGCCAGAGGGAAGGCTCAGCACCCAGTACGCTGCTGCAGTGGAGGAGGCACTCAGCCAGCCACTAATGCTTCCCACTGTCTTGGAGCAAAGGGAATGGATTAGCTTTTATTAGCTCTTGAGAAGAGCACATCACTCCTGCCCTTTCCTCCTCTCACAGGGCTCACGCACAGGCTCAGCTGCGCTGCAAGTGAAGCAGAACCAACTCACCTACGTGCTGGCGGCCCCAAACTCCTCTTGGGTCTTGTATAAATCTTACAAATCTTAAATCTTAGGCGAGCGGGGAGTTAGGATGGAGCAATCCTCCTTAGGGTGCCGCAGGTGCTGCCCAGAAGTCCTTTAAAAGAGATGGATGCTTGGTTTTTACATCTGGATCTCTCAGGTGGGCACGGCCTGAAGGAGGGCATGGTCTCCACGCCAGCCCAACCAAAGCCGAGGCACAGTCCCCAGAGCACAGACCTAAAGCCGGGGCTGTATTTTGGGAGATGCTCGCTGGTTTTCCTGCTGAGTGCTCCTGCCACACTCGGTATCCCTGACCCCCAGCACCCAGCCAGCAGCGCGGCTGAGGGATGTGCTGCTCAGCAGGAGGCTCTCTGAAGTCGCTCTGGGGCTTGTTAGCAGGGTGATAAAGGGGATGAATGGCCTCAGAGAAACGCTCTGTCTCCTGCTGAGGCATTCATTATCCTTTAGCCAGGCAATTCCTCACACCAGCCCGAGCTCTGGGCTGGCTCGTTTATCGTCCGCGGGGGCTGTTTCCCACCAGAGGCCACACTCAGCACTCGCTGCTGGCCCCAGGCAGCCCGAACGTGCCTGAGGCTGGGGCAGAGCGCTCCGAGCTCATCGCCTTCCTCCCACACAACCGGATTGCTTTCCCAAACACGCAGCTCCGTGATCCCAGACACAGCTGCCCCCGTCCCCAGATCTGCGCATTTTCAGCCTGATTTCCCAAGGAGCGCAAAGCATATGAAATCCTGCAGCATCAGTCTGTCCTCTGCCCACTCCCCAGCAACTTCTGACAGTGCAAACAGATTTCAAGCCGATGTGACAGAGCAACAGAGGTCTTGGAGACAGTCGGAGTCTATAAATTTCATGGGAACAGACTACCAAACAGAGGAGAGACATTATTAGCACCTTCCAAACTGTAGTGTATCATCCCTTATTAGACATCAGACAATTTGTGTGGGAGAGATGCTATAAATATGCTGGGAAAGGGAGATGCTCCGTTCAGCACAAATAACTTACTGGACACCAGAGACTCCAAACCCAAACTGCACATCCAGAGAAGATGAGATTTCATGGATCCCACTGCACATAGTTCCAACAGGAGAAGGTTCCAGGCCTGTTTGGCTGATAGGAGAGCCAGCCAGCTAAGATGGCATGTTAGCCTTTGGAAAGCCCATGGAAATGGAATGTGTGACCTTCCTTTTTCCTTCTTTGAGGGACCAAGCTGAGGTCCTTCTGCATTTCCAGCCTTAATTGCCCCCCCCCGGCTTATGGATGAGTTCAGCTGCTGCCTAAAATGGAAGTGACATGCCCAGCTCTAAAGGGGAGAACTGATGGGCAGAGCAGCTCCCTCGCCCCCCACAACTCTCCCATTGCCTCTCCACTGCACAGACAGAGATTTCACCTTCCAGAAAGACGTTCCACCCACAGACTGCTGCCAGGAAATGCCAGGAAGGCAGCCCAGAGTCCGAGTGAGCTCTCAGCAGGATCACTTACACATCAAACAGTTGACTGATGGGTGGCACATGTGAGTGAGAAGGAGCCAATTCCTTGCTGGCCACCAAACCCACACAACAGCCACAGGGCTGGCAGGCAGCAGCATGGGTGTCCTTGCCCCAGGGGAAAGAGTGAGCCTCAGAAACCCTTCTTCATCCTTCTGTGGAGACAACAGCCTCCTGGTTCTCACTTCGAGTCCATTAGAGTCTCATGTCACCCAGTGGGATCCACCCTTGCAAAGGCTGAGATCAGCATTCCAGCGCTGTCTGACCCCTCTGTCAGAAAGCCAAATCCTCTATGCAGTTTGGGGACAGAGCAGGGTGATCCCTGTGCTCATTTAGGATCTGATAACACAGTCGTTATCTGTTGTGAGTGTCCTTTCCAGCCTCAGGCGTTCCAGAGCCCTGGCAGAAACTGAGAAGTGAGAAATAACCTTTTTCCCCTCCAGCTCATTTGTGACACTATCCCAGCTGGCCAGACACATTTTGGGACTTCTCTGATTCACCTGGTAAAGGTCAACTCCCAGGAGGTACCTTCAGCCTAGCTGATCATGTATCACTTGTACCTGTGGGGCTTCAGCTCCACAAAAAGACAATTTAAACATGCACTACAGTACATCCTTTACTCAAAAAAAAAAAAAAACCCAACCAAAATAAAACAAAAAAGGGATTTACACTCCAGGGGTGGTTACTCCCTGTTCTGCCCAACAAAAGGAGGGATGGGGATTGAATTCAAGCTTATGTTCATTAAAATAGAAGAAAAAAAAAAAAAAGAAAATCCAGAAATCCTGTCACTCAGGCCTAATTGTTCTGATCCAACCTTTCACAGTGTTGCATTGAACTAAAGGGCCGCACCTGAAAATGTGCCAAGAGCGGCATGAAATGTTAATGTTGCAATTAAAACAATATGAATATTGCAGCACCGCTCTGCTGCTTCCCATCCACTGAACAATTCTCATTCAATAGAAGTCAAGTTACATTTCAGGAAATAATGAGGTCTGCTAATTAAGTCTGGCCTAGGAAGACAGCAGTCTTAAAGAGAGAAAAAAATATTCAGATCTCCCCAAAATGTGTACATTTGCTGCTTATTACCTGCAAAGGGGAGTCATTAACGCTGCTCAGTGCCAGGATCACAGGTCAGCACCACTGTCTTATTGCACACATCCAGAGGAAATTCTCTTTGTAATGATAAAATGCATAAGTCATGACCTGCCTTTTCCCAAGCGAGGAGCAGGGAATGCCAGGCTGACACGTCCCACACTCTGAATGCAGAGAGCAGGTCCCTGACAGTGAATGCCAGTCCCAGGCTGGGCTAGTGAGAGGCAGACTGGGCTCTGAGGGGCTGAAGGCAGCAAATCACATTCAGCTGACACAGGGCAGATCCCAGATTATATTCAGGGAAGGGAATTTTCCTCCCCAGCCATTCACACAACTGAGTGACAGTGACACTGGCTTGAGCTGGTGGAAGCCACAGGGAAAGTGACCACTGGGTCAGTTCTGGAAGGACAAAGACTATTCAGGATTATCTTGTGTTTTAACTCTAAAAAGAGGCAACAGAGGATCCTCCCTTCCTGCCTCCTCCATCCATCAGGCACGGGCAGATGTTGCAATAACATGAGGACACAGAACAGCCTAGAGACAGGAAACATTGGATTTCAGGGGTCCCAAAGGAAATTGATATCAACACACTGCTCCCATGGCTTCCCCACCCTCTGGTTTTTCATATTATTCCCAATTTTCTCTAGCTGTGACAGTTGTTTGGGCTGCCACCATGTCTCCTCTGTTCCTCCCAGCCAGATAACTGCAAGGAGGGGTTGGGCAGGGAGGGTCCGTCAGCATGAGTGTTTCATGGGAAGAGCAGGAGACTGGGAACAGGCCCACCATATCATCCTGCTGATTGATAATATGTCTTTTGATTGATAACATGTCTTTTGATGACATTGCCTTTTCTCTTTCTCAGAGTTTCAGGAACACACAAGAACCACTCATCCTCCAGGCTCCAACTCTGCCATCAGTCCCAACTTGACCGACCCACCAAACTTCTCCCACACTTTCCCTAACCTACTTGCCCAAACTCCAGAAGAAAACTCATCCAGAGGTGGGGTGAGGGAGGCAGTGGAGTCCTGGTTTGTTCCTTGGCCTTTGATGACACCCCAAACTTCAGCCTGTCTTTCATACAGACAGCCTTCCTGGTAAGATCCAGACAGAGACTGAACCATGCTAACCAACCTTGGCAACACAATGGTCCAAACCAGGGGGAGCTCAAAGCATCAGGAAGGAAACACTTTATTTGAAAGAGGAGAAAAATCTAGATGAAAAGATCAGAAAGGACTTTCCAGGTCCTGGACTGTTCTAAGGGACCATTTTTATATCCATCAGTGAGAAATAAACCTATCTGGTCACCAAGGCACACTCAAGAGGGATGCCCACACCTTGGTGCCACCAGCAGCAGCTCAGATTTTGTGGATGAGTAGGTGGTCTCCTCCCTTCAGACCACTTCTCACTCTTATTTCCAGACAAAACCAGCACTCGCTGCTACCAAGTGTCTGTTCTGCCATAAAGAGCAATAAACATGCCAGAGTAATTAATGTCTTAACAACTTATTACAATCCTCAGATAATTAATCACAAAAGCTAAACATGCTGTCTCACCCTCCTAATGTGTTAATGCTCTAATTATTATGCCTCAATTAAGGGAAAGTCAGCGCTCCTTGCTTAGAAGTGCATGTTTAATAAGGGTGCCTGAATGCAGGCGAGTCGGAGTGGGAAGCCAGGGGGTGATGGGGGTGAAGGAAGAGGACACCATTTTTAATGAGGTTTCATGGGTGGCTCGAGGCAAGGAATTGACAGCTCCTATCTGGGATCTCGCACACGGCTGCACGTGTGGCCAGGGGCCATCTGTGTGGTGGCTCCATGCTCCATTTCCCCACGGACTATTTATGGGAAAAGCAGCACGTGGGGCACAGAGAAGGCAGGGACTGGGGAGGAGCAGTCACTCCATGGATCTGGCCAGCATTAGGCAGCAGAGGTGGCAGCAGTCATTAAAGGAGTGGTGGTCTCCTCTCTCCAGCCCACTTCTTGCTCTGTTTCCAGACAGACTGGCACTTGCCACCACTCCTGACCCCTGCAATGCAGCCCCACTGCCCAAGCCTCTCCAGCCAGCCCTGTTTCCATGGTTCTTCCTGCCTCCAATCAAGCTAACTCTGGGACATCCCATGGAGATTATAAGAACAGCCCCAAAAATAGGGATTTCTCTTGGGATGTGATATATCAGCTCATCTGATTTCAGCCACTGCCTGCAGGTTTTCCACAGGTCCCTGTTGTCCGAGGGAATGAAAAGCCATGTCTCAAAGAGCCATTAAAAAATTATTGGCTTATAAATGGGAAAACCAAAGGCCAGAAAAGTATTCTGAAGTTGACTTGTGGTGCTTACCAGCCATGAATCTGCCTTGCTAGTGCCTGGCTCAGAACCTCACTGGATGTTGGGAAATTTCAGAAAGAGGTTCTTGGTGAAGAGGAGCTTGAGCACACCCTAAAGAGGAATTTAGGGGCCTGGATCCCTCACCATGTGACAGCAGGACGTCCCTGCTGCCCTCAAGACAGGGCTGTGCACCCATATGATACTCGTGTTTGGGAAAGACTTGTGAGACAAAGTACAGTCAAGACAAAAATGGCATCATGTCCATCCCACCCTGCAGAATCAGTGACCTTAGAGAACAAAGGGCTCAAGGCACTGGAATAATGGAATTCTGCAATGCAGCAGGTGTGGGAAGCAGGAACTGGGATAGCCAGGGTGCAGATCTTTGTACCACACAAAAGCTGCAACAGAAAAATGGCTGGAGCTGGAGTCTCTCAAGCAAAGCATATAAAAACTTCTTTTTTCAATAAAAAAGAACTCCCCCGCTAAAGTGGGTCTTCACACACAAGAAAACTCTCCCTGAACCAGCCTGGTTTCTGTTCCATCCAAGCCTTTTTAAATTTCTCAGACAAATGAATCACCAGAAGCATTTTCAGCCTAGGTTCGACTGCAAAACGATTGCATTTCTTGAAGAAATAACACACTGTGTAGGTTTGGATGGTTCCCTCTGAGGAATAAGAAAGAGGGAATAAGAAACAAAACAAAGTAAAACAACCTGGAGGGGACATGAATTTTAAAACCCATGAACAGTTTTCATTTTCAAATAATCCAAATAATAATAAAAAAATGTTTCACATAGTTACTTCCACAAAGATAATTCTGTCACCCTGATTCTTTGGTGATGTCTCGTGAAAAACAAAAGAAATCTCTCCACCTCTGAGACACCAACCTGACAGCCTGACTGGTGAAAAGGGCTGATGGTTCCTCACAGAGGCAGCCTGTGGATTCCCACAGGGATGGGAGCTCCAAAAGAAGAGTTGTGTGTTGGGCCCCTCTCCACACTGCTTTCTGTTCCAGCAAGAGGTGTGAGCTGTCCAGACTTCCCTTTGTCTTTTCACAGAGGATAACTTCAGATATTTGGCTCTAGTTCCTGCACTGGGCTGGAGGCAGCACAGCTCCTTATCTCAGCAGCTTCACTTGGCTCTGTGAGTTGCTGCAAGGAGGTTCCAGAATCCACCCAAGCTGCAAAACCTGACCATCCAGGACAGGACCATCAAAACAATAGAAATCTGCGCGAACGGCCTCATTAGGAAGATACACAAGGGATATGATACTTTTTGAAAAAATCAAGGATATTTCTGCTGCTGTTGTTTGCATTGACTGGTGGAGTGGAAAGTTTTTTAAAAATGTTGACATCTGTGCTGAAGATGGTGGTGCTCAGACTCTTGCCTTCATTTTTTCTGGGCCCCATTTAGCCTGTACCCACCATCAGTATGAGACCAGGAATCAAACTTTTGTCCCAGTACAGTGGACCCACATTCCCAGTAACCCTCACTGTGCCCAAACTGGGCACGCTCCCATTCCCACTGGAGCAGTCAAAATGGAGAGAGTAACTGCTGTGCATCTTTACACCTTTCCCATCTGAGCTTAGGATAAGTTTCTTGGAGCAAGTCACTGCCCCAGCAGCCCAAGGTCTGCCCCCAAAGCAGCTCACACAAAACACCTGCAGCCATGTGGACACATTCCCAGAGCCCCAAAGCAGGGCTTGAATGGGGAGGGCAGCCTCTGGAGAGCAGCAGATGAGTAACAAGAATATGTAAATATGTAATGACTGTCAGAAAAAAACCAGCATCACTTCTTCCCAGAAAAAGACTGCCAGCCCGAGAGGATTAGAGGGCTGGACCATGAAATTGGTGCCAAATGAGCCTAAATGTCCCAACCCCAACCCCACAGCCCTCTCCAGCAAGAGTTTTCTGAGCTCCCCTCCCTCTGCCCCCTGCCTTTAAGACAGTTCACAGCACGACAGCTGGGAAACCCAATCTGGCCCAAATTTTGTTACAACCCTGCTGGTTTTTATCCTTGTTTACCAGCATTAATTTTAATGGCTTTCCCTACATTAACTTTGTCCTGAACCAGTTGGAGGAAAATTCCTACTCACTTGCCTTCTGGAGAACAGACTGGGTAATTTTCCCTTGTCATTTAACAGCCTGCCTGGGCTGCTCAGGAATGACAGCCGCACTGTGCACTTCGTGGAGGGCAATAAACTCCCCAAGGCTGGGGGAGGAGGATTTATAAATCCCTGAATATACTGCCCATTCCTTGTTCAGTTTGGGTCTTGGCTTTCCAGCAGGTGGAAATTTCTTCCTCCTGGTCAGCACGGAAAGGAAGTTTCTAAGCCTGATGGAAATTTCTTCCTCCTCCTTTTCAATGTGGAAGGGAACTTCAGAGCCTGCACTGAGGATAAGCAATGCTTCCAGACAAAGTGGCAAGTGTAGGCAGCTTTGGGCTGGGTTTGCCAGTGGCCAGTTGAGTCTCATTTTCCCCTGAAATCCTAAAAAATGCCTGTAAAACAGGTCTGGAAAAAGATAATGGTACTAGAACATGCACGGAGAATGTTTCAGAGAAGTGGGGAGCAGGAAGATGCCTCTGCTCTGCAGTGCCCAACTCTTGGCATCATCCAACAGGCAGTTTCTCTGCTTGTGTTGTCTTTGTCCCACACGCCCTTGATTACAGCAGGGAGCAGAAATGAACATAAGGCAACAACTGACCTCTCTCTTTCTCCTTTCCACTCTCATCTCTGCTCCTTCCAGCCACTGTCCTGGCTTCCTGTAGGAGACATCACAGCTCCATCCAGGCTGGTTCTTCAGAGAGAAAAAGGTGGTGTTTCCCTTTGCTCACCAGATGCTGAGTGTGGTCCCATTCCTCTCTCCAGCACAGAGAGGTTTGGTGGCTCAGACCATGGGACAGAATAGAAACACTCAGATCTTCCTGCACCTTTCTCTCCCCTCTAAAAAACAAAATAACAGCTCTTTCCACCAAAGAAATGCAAGGGTCTGATTCGGGCACATTTCCAAAGTCTTCTGTCTCTGCCAGCATAAAAAAGGAATATGGTTAGAACAAGTGAAGTTATTTGTTGCATCACATGATGCCCATACTTTAAAAGTACAGATGTTCCCTCCATGCTCCAAGGGGTGATTTGGAAGACAGAGGGCTCAAAAACTCCTGCTCTATCCAACCACAAGCACCTGGGCTGCTGTAGAGGGAGGGTTGCCATGGAAAGATGAGGAAGGCAGCAGTGAGGTGGCTGGAGAATTCCCACCAATTATCATGAAGAATTTTGACTGCTTTGCTGTGTTTCCTGCAACAGCCTAGCAACCACCTCTGAATGTTTCTTACATGTCTGAGAAGCATTAAGCAGGGTTACACACCGAGAAAGGTGGGTGAGCAGGGAAGGCTAGGTCTCCAGACAAAGCCCTCTGGGCATGGACATCTCAATTCCTGCTCCAGAAAATTCCTGCATGAGGTATAGGCAGTTGGATCACATGGACACCAGAGCAGGATGATGATATGCAGGTGACATAACCAGAGCAGCAAGAAGGAGACCTGAAGAAGGAACCACTTTCATGGGCAGAACTGGGCAACTTGTCCTTGCTCAGTTCAGAGCTCCTGGGTGGAGAGCCCACATCAATGGCAATCTCTGATGCATACAAGAGAACTTGTCCATGGATTCACTTCACATGCACTGTTTCCACCAGGACTCCTGCTACTCTGACCTAATTAAACAGAAGAAACAAGAGCTGCAAGATACCTCGCACTTGGTATGAAAGGTTGAGAGACCAAGAGGCCGCAGAATCCTATCCTCTTCCAGTCCCTGAAGTAATGAAAAGGCAGAAATTCCACATGTGCCATTCTGGCCTCTTTCACAAAAAGGGCACTACAAACTGACAAAGAACAGCTTCTGCCCATTCATTAAGTTCTTGGCATTAGCTGATTTCTCTCCAACCAAGCCATAAAACCCAAAGCTGCATGCAAGGAGCATCCTAAAATATCCTTGTAAATCTCAGCCACCACATTCATTAATTACAACCCAGCGATAGTTCAGGCCATTAGTTCTGGATGGTAACTTCATTTATTCCCACGTTAATGCTCGATGTCAGTGGTTATCTCATTACCACTCTATTACTTACTATTTAATCCATCACTGCAGCCCAGGCCAGACAGGAGGAGCAGAGTTTGCCCAGCATCTGTTGGGAGAAGATGCATGAACTGCAGAGCACCCAGGAATCACAAACAAAGCACTTCTAATCTGCAGCTGAGGTTAGAACTATTAAGAGGAGGAAATGACACAGATAAGTGTTGTCAGGAGCACAAACACATTCCCACATTGAAAAATTGTGGATATTGAGGATTGAGTTACCCATTAAATCAGAGCCGAAAGCTCTGGAAAGAATGGAAGCAATATTAGCAGTCATGTAGAAAAATGACATCAGCTCTGCCCTCCTCAGACTCTCTTTCCTCCAAACCCCAGGTTAGATTCAAACCATTCCTGCCTGTTAAGCAGTTTGAAATGGCAAGTCAAAGCATGGGCACTGGGAGCTGCTTTTCTGAATGCTCCAGAAAACACACAGGCATCATTGCAGAGACCATGAGCCCTGAGTGAAAATACACCTTAAATGTGTACAGATTCAGTTCTTGGCGTTTCCACAGGTACCCAGCTGGAGTTCCTCTTGTGTGGTGAGCAGGCACTTTCAAAAATGTTCCAAAGATGCTTTATTGCATCTACTACACCCCTGCCTGCCCAGGATTTACTCTACCTGCTGATCCAGTCCCATGGGTCTGACAAGGGTGTTTCAGCCTGGCAAGACCCGCAGCCTCTCCCTGTCACATTCCCTCTTTCTTCCCCCAGATAATCTGCTGGAGACAGCATTTCAATCTTCCCCTGCTTGACCCAAAAAAAAGGGAAGCTGTTTTTATGTTAACAGGCTGTGAAAGCAAGATGTGAGCTGGGGAAAGGGTTCAGGGGGACATTTCCCTTGCAGCAACACAGTTTCTCTTCAGAGCAAGCAAAGCACTTCTGCTCCACCCCAATATGATGCCCATACAATAATAGGGCAGGTGAGTGGTTTCACTGCTCCCAAATGACATGATATAGGATTGGTATTCTCTAAAGTGGGAGAGGATGGTGCCACAAAAGCAAGCTAGAAAAACAAGACCCAGCTCCAAGATGATGTCAGTAGTAAAATATCAATGATTTCCTCTGTGATCAGTAAACCCCCCCCCAGCTAACTTGCCTGTGCTGGCAAAAGCAGGCTCTAAATGGTGCCATGCCAGAACAACTGACAGGGCAAGTCTGCAAGATGCCACAATCAGATGTAATTAAAACACCTTTGCTGCCCTGCTTTCCATTCTCTCAGCAACAAAATCCATTACAGAATGCAGTTAGAAAATGATTTAAAATGTCCCTGAAGCCAAGTTGTTGACACCAGTGTAGACAGATGGATTTTGATACACCCTTGATTAAACAGCTTTCTGCAAAAGGCAGAGGGCAGCAAGGGAGCTGGGTGATGAGTTGGAGTGCCATCCTAGAAACTGGGGTTGTTCCCCAGGGAAAACAACTGCTGCTGCAGGAGAAAGATGCCCCACCAACCAGCCAGAGGCTAAAACAGCCTCATCCCCCTGGGAATCAGGCTGGAACCCTCTGCTGCAGTACCAGGCTCCTGTCCCTGTGCTTCCTGCTCAAAATCAGGCTGGCAGCCCCACACTCATCACTTCTTCTGGTCTCTGATGAAAGGATGCAGGGAAAACAAACAACAGAAAGCCTCACACAGTGCTCAGCCCCTAGCAGGGCTAGCAATATTTCCATTTCCCATGGAGTTACACATCACAGTGGGATTCTCCAGGATGCAGTAGGGCACTGTCTCCAAGAACAGTTTTCCCCACAGGCATTCATGACATCTCTCTTCCTCATTCTCTCACACACAGATGCTCTTGCACTGATAAGGATTGAACTCCTTTGGCAGAGAGGGGCATCTCCCTGGCCATCTATTTATATCAAGCTGGTAGGAACTCGTTATCTTTAAGGTCTCTGGCATACAAAGCTGCAATCAGCCATCAGGGTGGAAAGTTATTAGGGGTGGGCATAAAAGGAGCCAAAACCACATTAACCCTCTTTTCTCAGGGGAAAAAAAAAAAGGCAAGAAGGAAGGGTGTAACAACAGAGTGTGGGTGCAGCCCTTAGAGAGAAGAAATCCAGGTGGGACAGAGGGTTAAGCACAGCTCAGAGAAAAACCTGAAGAGCCAGAACTGAGGTTTAAAACCTCTTGAGAAAGCACAGAGGCTCTGCAGGCCAGGGTGCTGCAGGCACAGGTGTGGGTTGTGGAGCTGCACAAATTTCTGAGCACTGCTTACCAACCCTGTGTCATTCTGGCCCATTTGGTGGCCGAGTGCTCTGAAGCTGCTGTGACCTGGCAGCAAAGGTTTGCAGGCATGTCCCGTCAAAAAGGGGGCTTTCCCATCAAATATTTCTCAGGCTTTGCGTACAAAGATGTTTGGCCAAGGGGTCCAGATCAAGAAGGAATAATAAATCAGAAAGTACAAGATACTCAGTATCAACAGCTCCTACAGTAATAAAGCTCCTGTTCATGCACAACACTAATCTCTCATTACTAATGTACATCAGATGGTTTAAATTTCCCCTGCTCCCTTTCATGGCCTGAAAGAAATTGAAGCAAGCAGCAAGAACCCTCTTATTAAATAATAAGCATCTACCTTATTATTTCTCTGGAACTTGCCTGTGAGTGCCCTGTGCAAACATGACACTTGGGAACCCTCAGCTGCTTTATTTTTATAGGCAGTTTGAGACTGGGGTGGCTTTTGGTCCCAGCCCTGCTCAGTGCAGTGCTGGTTCATAAGCACAGTACCACTAATCCTCAGACCTGCAAACAGCTGAGGGGCTGCTGGGCTCCCTTCTGAGTCATCAGAAATTCAGCCTGGAGTTAACCAAGGCACTGCAGCTCCACCTTCCCTGCAGCCACTTAGTCTGGGTAAGGATAATCCTGTTTCCAGCCAGAAAGGAAGTGTTTGAAAAACACATTCACCAGCGCATTTCCATTATCAACGTTTTTAAACACTGTTTCACACCCCTTGAGAATACACACCTCAGACAGGGCTGCCTCTTCACAGGGTATCACAGCCACTCGAAGACCCTGTTTTAGCACCTGAGAAAGGCTGGGGAGGAAAAACCTTTATCTTAAGGATGCCTTAAGCAAAGTCTCACATCTTTCAAAGCAGGGTGAGAAGGTCGCATTCATTGCTTAGCAACTTTTCTCTCCCAAAAGCCATGGCCCAAAACTTACCGTGGCTGTGTGGGCAGTTGCACACAGAGCTGAAGGAGGGGCTGGTCCTTGCCTTGGTCTCTGACAGGCCACTCAGGAGCTGACAGCTGAGCATTTTATTCCCCCTGCAAACAAAACACATCAGTTGAGCACCACCAGGGAAGTAGCAGGACCAGAGCAAATTCCCAGAAAAAGCCTTGGCAGTGTTCCTCCTGCTCTGTGGCTGCAAGTGAGACGGAGAAACAGAGAACGACACATGGAGAAACAGAAGCTGAACGACGCACGTGTTACTGCAAGGAAAATGAACAATATCAGAGGGGAGGGGGGAGGGGAAGGCACCTGCTAACAAATATTTATTAAAGCCAAATCTTATCCTTGTCCGACTCTAATTCCGGGTAAAGGAAACAGGGACATGGGACAGGCTGGCATCACTGCTGGGGCGTTCAGGTGATGTCACTGACCATCCTTGTGTGTCATTGCCCAGGAGGTCCCACAGCCACCCCTCACCCTCCCTCCAGCAATCTGGGATGTGTCACTTTACATCATCCCCACCGTGGAAGCGGGGTTGGAATTAATGATCTTTAAGGTCCCTTCCAACCCAAACCATTTGAGTCCTTTAAGGTCCCTTCCAACTCAACCCAACCCAAACCATGACTATTTTAAGGCCACTCAGCCCCACTCTCCAGGCTCCCAGAGTCCTCTGGACACAGTCAAAGCATCTTCCAGCCTCAGAGCAGCCAGCTCTCCATGCATGCCTGGCAAAAGGACACTCAAGTCCTGCAACCCCCACAGATCTCCTTCCACCCACACCTTCTACAGAGATCACCAAGGGACGTGTTTCCCATCCCAGCAAGCCAACATGCTCCACAAAGAGGAGGAGAAAATCTGCTGACCTCGGTGGGATATGGGGGCTTCAAAAACCAAATTCAGGGCCCAAGTGTGCCTGCCCTATTGACAGCTACAGCACTTCACAGGAGCGCAGGGAATCATGGTTTGGGTTGGAAGGTGCCTTAAAGATCACCTAGTTTCAAGCCCATGTCATGGGCAGGGACACTTCCCATGAGACCAGGATTTAGAGACCATAAGTGTAAGAAATCTTGGGAAATCTAGACACGTGCCAAATGGTTGGAGAGACTCCTGAAATGGCTCAGCAAGCAATGAGCTTGGTGCAGTGTCCCCATCAGTCACTGGCTATCAAGCCTAACCCCATGGCATAATAACATTCCTTGAATATGATTTACATTTTAAAAATAATGAAGAACCAGGATGAAAAAAAATGCTGTGATGGAAGGGAAGAGTTGAAATTCAACCCCTGTAAGAGCCCTAAAGACAAAAGCACATTTCACATTCTGAAATCTGTAAGAGAGTTGATTTTCTGTTCCTCAGCTTCAATCACCTCTTTGCTAGTGAGATTTGGCACTAGCCCAGGTCTCCTGAGGAAGCAGAGGCAAGGATTTTCCGAAGGATTTGTCACCCACATCTCCTCCCACAGTGCTTCTTTGGGGTTTTTTTAATGAGCAAGGCTCTCTTTTGAAAAAAACCTGCCTTTAAAAGATGAGGCCATGCCCATGAGAAACCCCAGGGCAATATTTCCACCTCCACCCCAGCTCCAAACCCCCTGCTTGCCTGCTAGCCCTGCTGCCCTCCACCTGCTTAAGGAGGATGTTTTCATTATTGTTCAATTTGCAGTGAGTTTAGCTTAACGTCCTTCATTGGATTATTTTTATATTTAATGTCCTCTCCTCTCCTCCTCTTCTTTTTATAGACTGGTAATCCAAGTCCCTTGGCAAGGCTGAGTAATCTTGATCAGATTTTAATCAAAGTAAGCCAGATCCTCAGCTGCCAGTATTGATGCATCTGCCTTTAAATATTTGAACGATGCCGATTTACCCCAGCGAGGCGCAGGCCCCATCCGTTCAGGAAATTTAAATTCCTTCCTAGGCATCAAGCTAAAACAACAAGACAGAACAAGCAACCTGCTGCGAAGGGGTTTTAGTTTATAAAACCAATACCCAGGATTTCAGAACTAAATGAAAATCTGAGATAATCCCTCCCCAAATCCAGCCTGGGAAAAGCACTCCGGACAGATAAGTATCAAGTAACTTCTTAAAACACACTTTTTCCTTTTGTAAAAGCTTTCATCAAGTCAGAGCCAAAGGGAAATTACCCACAAGGCCTCATTCCTTGACATGACTGAGAGAATTCGTGTTTTCCTCTCTTAGAAAATGTGTATTTTATCCAGGCAGGCTTCTCCAGGATGGGCCTGCTTCTGCTTTGTTCAGCAATGACCCTTGCACCACTGCCAAACCCCAAGCATCCAAAATCAGCATATTAGTCGGAAAATAATGAGATTTCTGGAATACAAAACGTTGGCTCCATTTTCCTCACCTTTCAAGATGATAACTGCCAGCTTCCCTCCACAGATTAGAAAGCAAAACAAAAAGCACTTAGATGAAAAAGAGTCTCATCTAATTGCCTGACTCCAGGAGATGAATCTGAGGTAGAGACAGGGGCTGTCCCACAGAACTTGACAGTATTTGGGCTGCAAACATTGCCCGAGTGATGCCAGAAATAAATGATTGCCTCAAATACACTGCTGAAGGCAAGACAAGCCAGTTATCCTCATTTCCTTACCCAGCTGGGGGTGGACTCCTGAGGAACAAGAGGGATTTCACAGGTTCCCTGATCATTTCTACTGAGACAGGAGCAACACAAGCATCACCTGAGGAGTGACACCAGACCCACACAACACACCTACATTTCCATCCCCTCTGCTCAAATGCTGTAAGGTCTCAAATGCTCTATTTTAGGCCCAGTTCTGAACAGGAGAACAACTCAAGGATCTCGGTGCCTCCTTCCCTCAAGAGGTTGAGGGCTCCTACTCACCTTTTCCAGCTGTTGGCTGGACCCACCCTTCCTTCCACCTTCAGCCAGGCAGGCCTACAAGCAGCCACATCAAATCCTCTCATGTTTATGACTCTTGTTTGCCATCCTGCTTCATAACTAATGCCTCAGCTTTGCTCTTCACACCCTAAAGTCAAGAAGGAGGAACAAGATCAAGAAGAAGCAGCTGAGCAAGCTGGGGTTGTTTAACCTGGAGAAAAAGGGCCCCAGGGGGAATCTTCTCACTCTCCACAATTCCCTGACAGGAGGTTGTAGCCAGGTAGGGACCAAGTTCTGCCCCCAGGGAACAAGGATGGGACAAGAGGAAGTGGTCTCTAGCAGTGCCAAGGGAGGTTTAGATTGGATATTAGGAAAAAATTCTTCACTGAAAGGGTGTTCAAGCACTGGAACAGGCAAATAAGAAAAATGGTGGAATCACCATCCCTAGAAGCGTTCAAAAAAGTGTGGATATGGCACTTGGGGACATAGTTTAGTCCACAAGACACTTGGGGGCTTTGTACTGCTGGGTTCAGATTGGATTTGATGATCTAAGAGGTCTTTGCCAACATAAAAAATTCTATTAGTTTATAATCACCCTCGTGCAAGAGCCCAGCTCCTGAACTGTACTTGGATACCATGTCCCCCATGCAAGTCCAGAAAAACCAGTGACCATTCAACTAAGCAAAGACTGCAGGATTAGATGCTGCCCCGTGAGGGATAAAGCCATGGGACAGTGCCCTTAAGAAGTCATTGCTCATTAAGGAGACCAAAACTGAGCTGGGCCTTAAACAAACATGAAATCTGCTGTTGGTTGCAAGGGGAAATTACAAAAAAAGCAGAGCTAGGGATAAGGAAAAACCAAGGACTTTGATTCTTTCCCCATGGCTCCTCCACAGTTCAGTGAGGAGAAGAGTGCTCCAGTGGACACAACCCCACCAATTTCACCATTGACAGGCACATTAAACTGGCCTGTGAACAGTCTCATGAAGGAAAGTGCATGGAGGAGCATCTGCAGGGGGGTTAACGAGCTCCAGCTCCTGCAAGCAGCAGGCATCTTTTGTCCTTTCACATTAGCTCACCCGAGCATCCCTGATCCGAGGCGCAGGTTCCTACAGCAGATGGCCTTATTAGTGTCCATGTGTGGAGACAAGGAGACCACCACGGGTGGCCCAGACAGCAACCAAAGCACTTCACCCCACTTGCCCCAAGGCAGGTTCAAGATCATGCCAAGGACAACCAGGATCAGAGCACAAAAAATTGCCATGTGCAAGCAGCCCGAGCTACCCTCGCGTGCCTTCCACGCTGTTAAAGACTCAGCTGGAACACGTTGTCCAGTTTGGGATGCTGATCTTCCAGACGGCGTGAACAACTGGAGACAGTCCAAGAGAGACAGACAACAGTGACTGGAAATCCATAGGAGACAGCTGGCAAGGAGGGGTGGAAAGCATTTGTGATGCTCAGTCTAGAGAGGTTGGAGACATGGTTACAATCTTCAGACAAACAAAAAGTAAAGGAAGAAAATAAAAGTCATCCACCTTTCCCCTTCTATGGAAAGGGCAAGAGGCCTGAGCTTAATTTAAAACAAGGAACCTTTCAGTCTACTATTAAGAAAAATATTCCAAGTGCACTGAAAGCAAAAGCGCCAGACAGTTGTCAGAACTCCATTGCTTTCCTCCAACATCCACTGTTAAATTAAACCCTTTGGGCTACACTGCAGAAGACCCCATAACTCAGCCACGAGGCAGTCAAGAGAGTTACGAGCTCATTCTGCACTGTGACGTGGGGAATGGATAGTCCAATGCCAGTGAAAAAGAAATTAATTTCCAGCCCATCATAAAAAACACCAAAAAAACAAAAAGCCACACAGCAGCTGCTGCTTAGAGGGACCTTTAAAAACCCTTTCAGTGTGAAAAGGCCAGCAAGGGAGGGAGTGGGTGGGTGCTTCCAGGATGGAGAAGAAAAATCCACAGCAAGGATGGGCCTATAAAGTGTGGTGGGAAACAGAAGAGAAGAGCAGAGCACCAATGTCTGCCTGCCCTATGCCTGAGGCCAAGCAGGGTATCCTCAAATTCTTCTGAACTTTACCTGGAACATGGGAAGGAGTCCAGGATTTGCTCCACCCTCCTTGGATTTGGGTCCTAGCTGCCTGATGACCTCTTGTGTGAGTCAAAAATAGTGTCATTTTCCTGTCTGCCTCATCATGGGTCTGTCCTATTCCAGAAACACTGGCTGAAGCCGATTCCTGCATCATATCTTCAAATTCATCTAAGCTAAAACTTCTTGTGCTCTGTGCTCCAAATCTCCCTGAAATTCAGCATTTCATGTGTTTTTGGTTGGATCTGGAATCCAGTAAGCTGACAGATGCTTGGAGAAACCAAACTCTGGCTAATTGCTTTTGTACTCATCAGAAAACACAGACTGATGCAGATCCATGATAAAGCATGGATCTCATGGAGAGTCTCCTAGTGATGCAGATATGTTTTGCAGGAGGTTTCACTCCAGATCGAGCCATTCCAGAAAGACAGACCTGAATTTCAAACCCATAAAAATTCCTCCTGAGTTTCTCCTCCCACTATGACTTGTGCTTGTGTGAGGCTTGGCTCAGACCATCACGTTCCCTGTATTTGCAAGACTAAATGCAGTCAAACTCAGCTCACATGAGATGAAGCTTCTGGAGCTATTCTACCACTCCCTTCCTTGTGTGCAGCACAAAGACACCCAGAGACATGTTTGCAGTGAACTATTATCCTCTGCACTCCACTTCCTGCTTTGTTAATAGAGACTTTGGGGAGATTTGTGGGCCTGGTGATGAATTATAGGGACGAAGACAAACATATTTTACCATTCTGGGCAAGGAGCACTGGAATCCCGCGGACATCTGGAGGAATTATTTGCAGAAAATTAACGCTGTTTGCATGATGAACTTCTGGATCTCAGATGAGTGATGGGAAGAAGCCGGTGGGAGATGCTCATTATCCCTGATGGAGCGAAGCCCCTTGACATGATGCTAAGGTCGCCATGATCTATGGACCTGCTGACTGACAACTCCGAGGGCTCTGCAGTTGAACACACAATATAACTGGGGGCGTGAGCGATCTGCCACATTAAATGCCGAGGCGTTAATAATTGTTGCTTTGCCTCCGAGTTGCCAGAGTTTCGGATGCGCTCATTCTGGCTGTCTCACAGGGCACGCACCTTAACTCCTTACTGACTCATTTCCAGAGGAGACCAAAGGCAAACAGGCCTGCAGCTATCCAGGCAGACTCATTTTCATGTTTCTCTCTTGATGTGCCTTTGGGGATCGTGCTCGCAGCAGCTCCCTGACAGATTCCCCACCTCTGCCTCAGTAGCACTTACAAATCCCACGTAGGGGCAGGGGATGTGCCACCACCAGCCCTGCACTCAAATCCACAGCATGGCAAGGAAGTCCTCAAAGGTATCCCAGTGCTCCAGTGCAGCACACCTCATTCTTCTATGTGTTAATGTTTGCTGCTTGGGAGCGAGCTTCATTTTCCCTGCAGCTCTAGCATGCCAGGGAGGAGCTCTTGGAGAGCTGGGAGCGCTGCTCACTAGCAGGGTAGCAGGGACCCAGAAGAACTGAGCCTGAGAAATGTCATCTCACCTAGGACATGGCTCTTGGTCTCTCAGCAACCCAGCGTCTCCCTTTGAAAACTTGAAGTGTTCTATGATCTCTTTCTGAGTTGTTGTCATAAGATTTCTGAGTGTTTCCCAAAGTAGGGGGTGAATTCCCCTCTGCTTCTCAAGGAAAGGGACAGAGTTGGGGTGCAGAAGGGATGGGAGGTCTCTCCAGGGGAGTAGAGTGGATGCATCAGCTGTGGCAGCCTTATTAAAGGAGAGGCAAGGAAAGCAGAGGGTACCTGGGCTCAGATTAAATTCACTCCCTCAAGTGCTTTTGTAAGCTCCTCTAAATTCATTTCCCAGTGCTTTCACTCCCTCTCTAAGCAGAGAGAGCAGCACAGCCTTTCCTCACAGGGTGCTGGGAAGATGAATTCACAAACATTATTGAGGCAAGAAAGCGGAGAATGTCTAACCGATGAAAGACATAATGAAAACCCCAAATGTTTGGGCACCAGAACCACCCCACAATTGCCACACATTGAGGAAAGCAAGGGAAGTCCTCTGCTGCTGACTGCAGTCTCCCTGGGAGCACAAGGGGCAGGGATCTGAGGAGTGACAGCTACACTGACAGTGTTCTCTGTGCAAAGGTACTGCCAAAATACGCTGACACCTTTCCTTTTATCAAACGAAGCGCCGCGCTGATTAACACGGGCAGAGAAATCCAGCCCCTTCCTTTCTGGAACACCTCGAGGCCACGATGTGATGAGCAAGTGGATGGGGCAATGCAGTTTGACTTCACCTGAGAGAAAGGCAATGAGAGCAAGCCATGGATTTGGGGGAGGTACCCACCAGTGCTCTGGGAACAACTGCAGCTCAGGGTATGGCTCTGCTCCAAGCTCTGTCCCTCCTTACTGGGACTGGAGCTGAGACAGGGAAGAAAAATGAGCATCTGGAAGTCCATATGAATAAGCTAATGCTGCAGGGCTGTCAGTCATGTGCTAATACCCTTAGCTAAAGAAACATATTGATCCTGATTGCCTGGAATTGCACTTGAAAAGGGCTGGGTGACATTTCCAAGGAGACACGAGCTACTTTCAAGTCAATTAGCGGCATTGGAGGATTCATGCTGAGGGGACGCACTCACCTCCGAGGAATGCCAGGAGAGAATGAGAATTGAATTAAGCCTTTTCATACACCGAGAAACAAATCCTTTAATGGTCTGTAACAGCTGACAGGACACCCAGGGTCGCCAAAAGCATGCTGGCAGCAGCTAGGTGAAGAAGTTTCCCCGTGATGAAGCTGAGGACTGCAGAGCAGCTGAATCATTGCGACAGGCCCAGGAGGGCACACAGAGCTCCACAGGGTAATCCTCTAAACAAGGGAACAGAGGGAAGGAAAGTTTAAGTTCCATGACAACAATGCACGTACAGCATTCCTCTCCAGGTACCTGATCTCCCTTGGAGCTCAATAGGAATGTCACAGCCAGCACATCTTACATACCACTGAGCAGCAGGACTGTCGTGGAACAGGTACTTAAATGGGGTCTTCTGCCCACTGCCTCCCCAAAAATATTCCTTCCTCCTATGGATCCCAAAGCCTCCTTCAAAGCCTGGGACCCCAGGCAGGTTTGAAACCACCACATCAAATCCAAAGGCAGAGAAATTAGTGTAAATCTGCAATCCTTCTGTTTTTTCTATTTGCGGGTGCTCTGACCCATATTTAGTTTCCATGGTTCCTTTTATGTTCCTATAAACATGAGGCTTGTACCTGAATTCAAGGCTTTCTGGACAGCTTTATAGAGATGATTTCCTGCTCTCTCCCAGCAACTGCAGTCATTCTGTCTCACAAGTCAGGGAGCAGAACCCTTCGATCCCTGTGTAGGAGGGAGTGAAAGCTTTCCAATCCACCTGCAGGGTGAAAATGACCCCACCAGCTACAGACTGGCTGAAGCCTCAGAACTGAACAGGTCCCTGAACTATTTGAATCTTCCTAAGTATGGCACAGGAAAATGAAAACAGACAGAGAAGTCATCCCACATGTTTCCTCCAGCTTCATTTCCGCAACCTCTCAGACTCTGGGAGTTTCCCTGTGATGGCATCTTTCAGCTATGAGCCCAAAGCTATCTCCAACATACCAGTGACATTCAGAGGCCCCAGAAATGCCACCATGTTCTTTTAAGAGTTGCCACAGCCCATGGAAAGCTGCCCACATTCCCCACCTTCCAAAGATAATTAGTTCAGCTAAGCCTAAAAGCCCAGTTGTGTCCTCAGGCCCTTCCTCATGCACACACCTACACCAGGGATGCTCCACTAAGAGCTCTAATGGGGCTAATACTGGGTTTAATAATGACATTTTTTACCCATCCTCATCATGATCCAGATGTTCCTAGTCCAGTGCAAATCAAGACCCTTTTGGTGCTCCTTTGGCTTTCCCCTCTCCCCTCTGCTACACTCCTAAACGGAATGATTGAGACAGACAGCTCCAGTCCCAAAGGAATTAAAACAGAAGTTGTTCTTCTCAACTCAGCTGAAGAGAAGAGCCTGTGTTTATAAACCTGCAGGCTTCAAGCAGAATAAATGAATCTCCTAATAGCCCCTGCAGACAGGAGAAGACTTGGGAAATGGATCCTCCCATGGGCTTGCCATGGAGTGTCCCTCGAGCATTTTCTCATCCGAGTTTCTTATACGGCCAGTGATTTCCCAGAGAGAAAATGAAATCACAATTCTGTCACATCTGAAGAGTCCTGCAGAGCCAGAGCCCCAGTTCTTTTGGTGACACCTCAGACCACAAACATCTATACAAGGCACAGCCAAAAAGCTTAAGAAACCCATTTTTTCCCTAGAACAACAGAGTGCAGGCTGCCAGGCTCATTTTGCAAGGACTGCTAGGAGCCTGGATCTCAATTAAAGCTACCGGGGCTCGAAATAGCCTTTTGCAGTATTTGCAGCCTGTAACATAAAGCACGGGTCATATTACTGAAAGCACCTGAGAAACACAAACGGCTCAGGCTCAGCTTCAAAGTGACCCTTGCTTCAACACCCACTTCTTTTCTTCCATGGATGGAATATGGTTTAAAGCAACACATAACTACCATTTAGTACTGAAGAAGTCGGTCAGACCACACTGATGCTTACAGGAGAGAGAGAGATGGTGCACATGAGTGACTTTTCCAAAGCTATACGGTAAATCCAAAACACAACTGAGACTTAACCTCAGGTCTTCCAAACCCCTCCTTCCCCCCACTCCCACCCCCAAACCATTGCACTTTGCTTTCTGCTTGCTAATAAAAGCCAACTGAAGAGATATGGTATGGCTGCATGGACATACTCAGCAACCAGGGCTCTAGTGAGGAGCACAATCGAGAGAGAGAGAGAATCCATTCCCTCTGTGAGATGAGAAGAAAGCGGAGGGGCACAGCAGGGTGCTCCTGACAAGATGGGAAGGAAAGCAAAGGGGGAGGATTTTTTGTCTTTGCTGTGAAGAGATGTCTGCATTTCCCTTATTAACAGCAAGGCTCAGCCCTATCTAGAGAACAGCAGGAGAGGCTGAAAAATGGGGTCTTTTCAAAGCTCCATTTCTCTATAAATATCAAGCATGAGCTGCTGCCCATGAAAGCAGCCCATTACATTTCTGGGGTGCTCTTACCCAGCCATACATTAAGCCAAACTGATTAAACGACCCTTTGTGGGTTTCAAACAAAGCAACATCATCTCCCCAGTCACCAGCAGCACAGATGACCCCACTAAGGGACTAAAACATATAAGAAAGTCAATTTTAGTTGTCCCAGCATCTATGGGGGCACAGAGGATGATTCTCGCTTCCAGGTCTGAATGACCACAATCTCAATCAGTATGGAGATGCCACCATGTGTGCTGGCTTGTTTCATTATGCTTTAATAAAAGGGGAAGCAGCTCCCTCTACTGCAGAGCATCCCATGCAAGAAGGGCTGACCCAGCCACCCTCAGCCCTGGAAAGGGATCTACCAAGATGCTGGTAGGGTCACAGATGTCACAGGATGGGAATGGGGACTGACAGAGGTACCAGAGATGTGCTTAACAGGCAGGGTGATGAGCTGCTGGGCTAAAGGGTAGGTGGAAGAGGGAATGACCAGGTGTCCAAGGAAGCTGGAGGGATTGGAGAAGGGGAAGACTTCCACCAAATCTTAAAGCTGTTTATTCTGTCCCTAGCTGCCATTACGAATTTCTTCCAACCTTGGCAAAGATGATGCAAAATCCAATCCAGTATGAAGTTGGAGGAGGACTCACGTAAATTTTTTTTCACAGCCAGCTTCAATTCTCATCAAATCCCAGTTCATCCCAGCAATCCCTATTGCAGAAGTCTCAGTGAATCCAATGACCCCAGGAGTCCACATTCCTGCACTGGGAAAGCACTTTAAATACACACACACAGCCTGGGGGGGGAGATCTTCCCTCTACCTTCCCATATTTAGACCTGAGGGCTCAGCTGTGTCCTCTTACATAGATATTTTTATGGAGGCAGAAGAATTAAGCTTTATTAAAAAAAAAGGGCTGTGATTCTCTCTGTCACATGCACCCACGACACGGGAGTTCAACGTGACATGTATCACCAGGAGGGCAACCAGCAAAATTGCAAGAACTAGTAACCAGAAGATCTGGGTTCAGGCCAGAGGCAAAGGAAAAACACAACGTGATGAGGGGCTGAATATCTTATATTGCTCTCACGTGTGTCCTCGGGTCAGGTGAGGAGCACAGACAGTGAGGCAAGGCAGCAATGAAACAATGCTGATCATGTTTCCCTTGCCCTGTGCCATTCATACTCTAAGGCTGCTACAGCTGCAGCCACAGACAGAGAGAATTTAATTCTCTCTAAAGCTAAATTTCTAATCCATAAACCTATGGATAAAAAACAGGGTTGGGAAAGGAAGCCATGACCAGCTCCCACCACCCAAAAAAGTCTGCACAACAGCCTGGGTGCCAATAGGACAGAGATAACGATATTGAAGTGAATAAAATCAATTGTTCTGTAAGGGCTTTCTGGGACCATTAGTTAATTAAGTTGCCAACAGATAAAGGTCTATATAAAAAGCTCTGATCACCTTCAGCACCCAAGATTAAAGAAGACTGGTGTCCACCCCCTGCCTACGTGCAGAATCCCAAACTGTTCATTCTCTGGCTGCTCTTTTTCATGGAGCAGCAAGAGTTAAAAAAACAAATCCACACTTCTTCTGCAAAAGCAAAGGCACTGCCAAGCACGGCAACACCAGGGAGAAGGCAAGCACGCGGCTCACAAGCTGCCCAGCTTTATTATTTCTTGAAACAAAGACATCTCTTAGTGCAAATGTTTTCCAAGAGGTGCAAGAGATGCAATAACTGTCGTGAGTCCCTTTCAAGCACATCCACCCTCCTTTTGGGACCATCACTTGGGAGATGATGAGCAACTTATTGCTTTGCCCATCCCAGCTGTCCCTGGCCCCACTGCCCATGGCCCCCTCCAGCACAGTTTCACTGCTGCCTGATTCCACCTCCACACACCCACGTTGGAACTAGATGATCTCTAAGGTCTCTTCCAACCCAAACTATTCTAGGACTCTATGATGCCCAGCCCACCAAAAGCCACATCCCAGCTCTCCCCTTAAATGTTGAATTGGCCTCATTCTCCCCTAAGGAATGGTGAACCTACCCAAACCTCACTGTGCTCCGGTGGCCTCAGCAGAGTTAAAATCAGGCAAGGTCTTTTGAGAAAGTGCTCCCCTTCATAAAGTGAACTGAAAAGGAAAAAGGGATTAGGAAGCCAAATAACAGATGGGAGAAAAGAGGGACTGTTCTCTAAAGACCTTCAATAACAGGGTATTCTTACGAAAAGCACAGAGCATCATGAGGCTTGGCAAACAGGAAAGTCAGACTCCTTTTTGACCACCCCTGAAGATGCTCCAGGACTAAGCATTGCTATCCTCAAGCCCTGCCTTTCCAGAAGTAACAGCTTCCTGGTGTACCTTTACCCTGCTGGTGACCCACAGAGTCCTTGTCACCACATTCCCACCCTCACATTTAAATCTCACTGAGGAGCTGAAGTCAGAATTTACGTGGTTTCCACACATCTGCTGAGGTGGGGAGTATCATTTTTTTTCCTGGCTCCCCACGTGAATTGCAGCCCCCTCTGGGCAGTGCAGAATTGCTTTTGAAGAGGAGCTAGAAACACTTTCAGCACTTTCTGAACAGATGAAAGGGGAGCTGTCAAATCCAGTAGTTGTGGGGAAGAGAGAGATTTCTGCTTCCCCACGGCTGTTTACAGCACTTGGACAGCCTGGCTGGGGCAGCATCAACCACCGTGGTGCTCCAGCAAAGCCACCAGCACCACCCCACACTCCTGTGTGCCAGAGTAGAACAATACCCGAACAGCATCTGGTTAACATTCAAATCCCAGGAAATTCATACACCCCTTGCTGCCATCCGGGTTTTCTGAGGTTCTGATTCCCCAGCGTGTTCAAGTCAGAGCTGGATTTGGTTTTTCCAGCTAGTTGGAAGGCAGCTGCTGGAAAGGCTGGAAAGGCAAGCTCTGGGTGAAGACATGAGCACATCCCAGAACTTGTATGAACCAGAGCAGTGGGACAAGCTCCCAAGGTATGTCAGCAGCATGACATGGATGCAGGGCAGTGCATGGCAGTATGACCCACAGCAAGGCTGGCAGCACCCCAAAGCCAGCAATGAAACCTTAAGACAGAGCATAGCATTTTACCCTTTGTTTATCTCAATCTCCCAAGGCCTTCCAGCAGTGCACAGCTCAGGAACAGCTTTCATTACTTTGTTTAAACCCTTTCCAAACCCATTTAATCTTTAGCATCCACAGTATCCCATAGCAATGAGTTCCACAGTTTGCCTACACGGCATGGCAAGCAATTTCTCCTCTTGAAGCACCCCCAAAGTAATTTCACTGCAGATGCAGAAAGAGATGAAAAAGCAGGGGGCAGTCTGGAGGAGAAGAAATTAAACCGTCACAGCTTTAGGAAGAGCTGGCAAGGAAAGGTTAAACGAACTAGGTTCATTCAGCCTAGAAAAAACAAGGAGAAGACAAAGGCACAGAGGCATAACAATCTTCCAGTAGCTTGCAGGTTATTAAGACAGCAGTCGATTGTTCTCTGTGTTCAGTGGCAGAAGAAGAAATAATTTAACTTGGAGCAAAGAAAGCTTAAGTTTAGACAGTTAAAAAAAAAAGATTAAAAACTTTCTCCCTAGAACAGATACAGGGAAGTTGCAGAATTTTTCACTGGAGACATCTACAGAAAGGTTAAACAAACACCTGTGTGGAGAGGAAAGGTGCAATTGATCTTGCCTCAATGCCAACACATGGAGTAGATTTTCTGCAGAGGCTCGTTCCAGCCCTCTGCGATACCAACAACAAACTTTTAAACTGCTTTCTTCATGCATTTTTAATTGCATTTTAATTTTTGTCCTCATATAGCTTGAGACAAGTGTAAAAAAAACAAAGCTATGGCTATTATATCAGAAATTACATGCTTTCCAATCCTTCAATGTAATACAAAGATGTAGAAGTTAGAACAGATATGTATTGAGCTATACAGTCACACCAATAAATATGTATGGGTGTCGCGTCCCCTTTTGCTTTGCCAAAAATAGTACCAAATTATGCCAACCAATGAAAAGCCACGTTTCATTAGGAAATGAACTTTAAAATACAAGATTAAAACGTGGTTTTTAAATCAAGATTTCCTGCTTGTTGATTTAAATCATGATTAAAATGGATGATTTAAATCAGCCATCCCGAAGAAAACAGGCCACCTCCTCAAGTCTTTAGGGTGGAGAAGAGAGCGGTGCCCCAAAGACCATCCAGGTAATTCCAGTTTCTACTGCTCTGCTCTTTCTCCAGCTCAGCATTCCTGCCATATCCATCCTCCCTGAAGAAAAAGCCATTTCCATCCCCAAGCCTGACACCCCAAGTCCCTTCCACTACCCTTCTCTGGATCTTGAGTCTGCACAGCTCTCATGCCCAAAGAGCATCATCAAGAAATTTCAAGCTGACACAGAATCAGTCTCAAACAAACTTCTCTGCCACAATTATAATCAGATCCTCTCTGGATGCAAATAGTGTTTCTGAGCGTGGGCTCCAATCACAGCTTGTGAATAATTATGACAGGATTTTAAAACCTGCCCTCGAGAACAAGAGGAATGTGGAATCAACATGCCTGCTTGAGGGGATGGAGGTGCACACAGAAGGTGGGAACTTCCTGCCAGCAACACATGGAGAAGAGAGTCCCAAAGACCTCATTACAATTGGGTTTTTGGTATTTCATCCCAGAGCTGGTCTAGAACGTCAGGATGTCACAAAAGGTTGTGGCTCCACATTTCTACAGAGCACTCTGGTCCAGAGATGGCCAGGTCTTGTCTCCAAAGTCGTGGCATAGGCTTCATGCAGAAGAAGCTTCCACAGAGCTCCAAAGAGAGCTCCAGAGATCCTTTGGCTTTCAGATTACTGAGCCAAGAGCCTGCCAGAGGTGCAAGACACCGGTGTTTCAGCATGCACTCATCTGTCAGAACTAGGCTGAACACCTCTTCATTTCCCTGGGCCCATGGACACAGATAGGACTGAGAGAGAAAGCAGAATCCCTGGACAGGATACTTCCCAATTTTCTCTTTCCTCCAAATCAAAGATCTACCTGTGGTTCTGAAGATTCCCCAAATGAATCCCACCATTTTTATTTATTTACTTATTTATTTACTTATTTATTTCATAGATCTGAGGCACCAAGGAAGAATAAACCATTAAAAAAGCAGAACTTCCGTTGTTGCAAAGCCAGAATCAACTCTGCAGTCAACAAAGAGATCCAGCCCACCTGATCAACCTCCACAGGCCACATGGAATCTCCCAGTGCCAGAATTTGCTTTTCCTTATAGAAGAAGTGGAGAGAAGTACTCTGAGCAGAAAAATGAAAAGTTTCCAGCAAGGGTGTGAAATGGAGGCAACTCAGTCAGGCTAAGATGGCATCTCTGGGAATCCCAAAGATCTTAACCCAGCCAATCCATCCAGGAAGGAAAGGCCTCATGGGCATTTTAATGGTCTTGGTGCTGGCAATTTCAGTGGAACTGGAAGAGGAGTGGAAAAATGCATTAGCAAGGATGGAAGTGGGAAGGAGAGACCAGGACAAATCGGAAGAAATAACCAGAACTCCAAGAGGGATTGGTCATCCCACAATCAACTTGAAATTTTCTCAGCACCTACTGAGATTTCATTAGAAACAAAACTATTCCACCAAATGACATTTCAGCACAAATCCACAAAACTAAAAACACTGGATTTCATCTCCAGTATGGAAAATTGTAATTTTCCTTGGTTTGGCTTTTAAAAATCAAAAACCAAAGATTTTAAATGGGTTTTTTTCTTCTTATTCTTGACATTAAATGAAACAGAAAGAATGGCATCCAGGCAGGATTCACCTGTCTTTCTCTTCCCACCTCTTATAACTTGTGAAGACTTCCTTTTTCTTTAAGCAAAACACAAAGAGCCTGTGAAAGGAAAAGCTAAGTCATGTTAAAAGCTGCATCTGCAAAAAAGTGAAGGAAACTTTGAATCAAGGACAGAATAGGAATGAAAGACAGCAAAAACACTACTAAAAATAAGTGTTAATCTCTCCATTAAGAAAAGTCTTTCTCTTGTTCGGGAAAATTGAACCCTTGGCATTTTTTTCCTGTGAATTGATTGTTGTATTGTTTTGTTTGTGCTTTTTTACCAATTTAATACATTCCATCTCCATTAAGCTGGGCAGCACAAAAGGGCACTGGGCAAGACTCGAGATTTTCAGCTTTGGCTCAAAAGCCAAAATCTGTTGTTGATTGCTTGGGTAGAACAGCAGAGAGAGGCCAGAGTGAGCTTTAAAAACAAATTCAACACCTTCCAGAGCCCAAGAGGCATCTCTTTCCATCTGCCATCTCAAGCAATTCTCCTTGCAGCGTGAGAAGCAGTCCAAGACCTGAGCATATTTTGCAGATCCCCCCGTGATTTTCCAAGCTCACCCCACGACAAGGGGAAGAGCCAGTGTCTCATCTGCCTCTCCTTCTCCCAGCAAGCAAACTGACTGCCTGGCCCTGGATTCTGTCAGTAGAGACAGCAGTCGTTAAGAATTCATGCCCACTGCCAACACTGCGTTTTTTTGGAGAGGTCCTGCACTCAGGCAGAACTAATGAGCAGGCAAAGAAAGGGAAGAGCAGTTAAAGCAGAAAACACGCACACAAATGCAGCCAAAATGAGAATGCAGACATATCTGTAGGTCTTCCCCCCTCCGAGGTGCTTCGGCAGCACGGCACAATGAAGTGTTTACCCGGGGGAAGGGATGATTGCCATACCTGTGATACGGATGGGGAGGCTGAGGGAGGAAGGATCTAACGGTGCCCAGGCACACTGGAGGGCTGTGTTGGAACTGGGGCCGGGTTTGAAAGCACCAGTCCTGACACATTCATTCAGCCGAGGAGATCACAAGGTGCAGGCAGCGCCTTCGGATGGCTCCGAAGGCTGCGAATTCTCAGCTGTAAAAATAGGCCAGATAATACCTGTCTGAAGGGGATTTACTCTGCTGTACGTGCAAAATACTTTGCAGTCATTGGACAAAGGATTTTATCAAAATACAGCCAGAGGCTGGATGAGATATTAACCTCCCCCTCTTCCAGCTACTGCAAAAAAAAAAAAATCCTGCTGGTTTCTGGGAGCAGAAGGCAGCACTTCTTGCTGTATTTCTGTGTGGAACAGCCAGCTGCAGAGCATGTGCTTTCCACTAATATCAACTTTAACTGCAATGGGAGAGCAGAGAACTTAATCACATATAGAAATAGGACACACAGAAATGGGATTCACAGAGGGACAGGCTCCCTCTATACCCACAGAGCAGCCTACATAAGGAAGGATGCTCTTCAATGTACACGTCTCCATGTAGAGCTTTGCTGAATTGTTGCTGCCAGAGAATCGTAACTAAAGCATTTCTCACTTCCATCTGTTTCTGTTGTAAGCCATAATGTTACAGCAGCATTTATTCCTTCTTCCCTTTCTCTTCCCCTGCCTGCTTTTTCCCCGAGCATCCAATTTTTTAGGCCTATAACCCTGAAAATGATGAAAGTCTCCCATTGATTTCAATTGGCTTTTGTTTAAGGGCTTGATAGCAGAGAGAAAAATTGAATGATCATTCATTGAACGAGACAGATTTGGCCCAGTTCCCCAGCTGGTGTAAATCAGCACGAGCACTCAGAACTTGGAGGCTCCCTGCCCTGTGCTGATGACTTAGTCCACTTCTGTGCACACCAGGAATTTTAATGATGCTGCCCTGCCCTGCCAGCACATGGACCCAGCGTGCAGCTTTTAATGCTGCTCAACAGCTCCAGCTCAGGACTGTGCATGATCCACCTCTCTCACCTTCAGGGCAACCTGTGCCATGGGCTGCAAGACAGCTCTGAAGCTGCCAGGCTGCTCCCCTGGGGTACAAGCCTTTCCACTGCCACCAAGTATCCCAGGCTACTGCATCATTGCTCCCAGCAAAAGACAGAGTATCCTCTTAATCCCAGTATTCAAACCAGGATGCACCTAATATGTTACACTCATACTCTGGGCTGTGGCAATGGAAGGGTGGCACCCATCTAGGAATTTACTTTGCCTCCCTTCCTCTCCTTACTCACCAGAGGGAATTAGCCCACCTGGGATTAGAGCAGGCAGCCAGTGCTGGCAGCAAGGTGAAAGGCACAGGGAGGCTTTGCAGCAGCACGAGTCTGAGGCAAGACAAGAGGCATACCAAGCACAATTCTGAAGCCATGCTGCTGCTGGAAATCCCCTGGAATTACCTTCCCCTCATGATACAGGTATTCTTTCTCTCAATAGCTCACCTGTAGGCCTGTCCAACCTGAAGAAGGGTAGGAGAGGAAATGGTGCACTACATTCATGTTTAGGATCTGAATAGGAGTGAGGAGGCAGGATACCGGGTCAAAGGTAGTCAAACCTCTGCCAAAATGTGTTTTTCCATGAGTTTTCACTTACCTAATCAGAGACATACTACAAGAGTCAGTCTGGAAGAGCAAGAACAATTCGTCTACAAGCCTCTAGCATTGATCAACTGGATCTTTCTTTCCCTACAGAGGAGATTGCTACAGTACTCCAGGAAAGGAAAGGGAAAGGCAAAGCAGAGAAAAGAACAAGCTAACAAGAACAAAACCTCTGGCTGGCTAGTCTCTTGCTCACCTTGATTAGTCGAGCAGGATATAGACACAAAATTACAATTGCTTCCTCCGTTTCCCCCCTGCCCCCCCTCTTTGTGTGGGGAAGATGTTAAAAACGTCAGGCTTGATTTACCCTGACACAATGACTGACTCACGGCAGCTACAAATCCTCCCCACCAAAACAACCTCCTCTACCTGCCACCAAGCTGCAGATGGCAGGGGGAGGAGGGGGGGAAACACCATCTCCCCCCTCTTGCTGTGCACATCAAGCCAAATAACCTCTTCTTTCACCCACCTCCAAAAAGCAGACAGGCAGCTTTTGTTCAGGTAGCTGACGCTGCTGCACGAGTGTGTTTTAAACAAGGCCACGCGATCTCTCCTTTGCTTTGTGCTTGTCTGTGCTCATTTTTGTTGATGCAAGAAACTGGGGATGTGCTGGAGCACACATGTTCAGCTCAATCTGACCACTGCCAAGTGAATTACAGCTCAATTTCACTGGGGTGATTAGCTCCAAAAGGAGAAAGGAGACGGCAGGGGGAAAAGTAAACGCCAACCTATCCTTGTGCAAACTTCCAAAGGAACAGTTAAAGTGTGTTTTGGATAGAAAAGCAAGAGAAAGCTCTAGGCAGGAGGGAAGGAAAAGGGGTGGATAAAAGGGGAGAGAGAAAGATCTAATAGAAGCGGATGCGGTGCAGTCTGGGATATAGTTCTGGCACATCTCCAGAGGCCAAAGCAGCTCCTATAGGATGGAGGTTTTCTTTTAAAAATACTAATGGGCTGATTTGCAGAGCTGCCTGGCTCCCAGGTCTCCCACAGAAACTACTCCTCAAACATCATTAACATGTGAGCAGTGCTGAGAAAGCCTTCCAAATACGACCCCGCAGCCCGACTGCGGCAGCCGACTCAAACAATGCCCAAAGGAGGGATGAGAAGGATCAGCCTCTCCTTGCCCAGGCACCTCACACCACCCTCACAGGCCAGGCTTTGCTGGGGCACCATCACAGCTCAGGGCTGGCATGAGATCCACACACCTGGCTCTTACCTCTCAAGGGCACTGTCTCAGCCCCACGGGCTTGTGGTGTCCTCCACGTCCCCCAGGCCAGAAGGTCCTGGTGGGAATCGTGAGGTAGCCCAGCATCATTGCCCTTCCTTCAGCACCTGCCCTGTGCTCCCTCATCCAGCATACAAGGCCTCATGTGGTGGGAGAAGACTGGGGAGTTCCATTCCTGAGGAAAGGAAGGGCTGTCAGTCAAACCACATCCTCCAGCACCCAGTCCCTGAGACCTTGGGTCAGGACTGGAGGCCACAGCAGGCATAAGAACATGGCCACAGGCTTCCCAAGGGGAGAGGGGCAAAGCAAATGAGGATATCTGTGACTCTCTTCTTGCTGCAAAGCCTCTGATTACATTCAGCATCCCCAGGGTCTGCCTTCCATGATGATCTAGCCCTGCTACTCATCTATTCATTCTCCTCTTTTGGATTCCACAGCAGCAAGTGATGATGGAATATATATGTAATTATGCATGTCAGGAGAATGGACTTACCTTCATTTTCCTTAAACCTTTTACTTAACGAGTTCACTGGGTAACCCACATCACAAGATACTGCAAACCATCCTACTCCTCTCTGGACTGTATTTGGCTTGATCATTTTCCTCTCCCAGCAGCCTCTCTCCTCAAACAACACATCTCAATCTGATTAATCTCTCCTTGCGTGGAAGCTCCCTAGTACTTTAAATAACAGTCTCTATCTTTTTGAGGTTTCCTATACCTTTCCCCCCCAAAAGGCAGACACAATTCCAGAAGTGGCAGTTTTAGAGACTGGTAACACATCTGGTTCTTGGGATTGACCACCACTGAATGTGGGTGAGACATCCTAACCCCACAACAATGCTGGCTAAGTGTCCCTTCCCACTATTCCAGATACTGAGGGATCAACAAAATTGTTCATGTTGTACTTTTCAGGAGGTTGCTGGAAGGGTACTTTGTCAAATTACTAGAGGGACCAACAAGACATATTCCAGAGCTTGGGGCTACTTGTATTTACGAGCAGAACCACTACTGAGTTTATATCTTATCTACAAAAACAAACCCAGAAACCTCTCCATCCCAAGAGGGAGAAAACACCGTTTGCAAAGTACAACACAACACAACAATTCTCAGTGACATTGGCATGCTGAGCTTCCTTTTGCAACCTCCTGGTTAAGAAAAGTTCCAAAAAAAACGTGTGTTGTGCGATAAACAAAAGCAGCACAGCTGGAACTCCTGTGATACAGAAACACGTTTCTCTGTAGTTATTTATAAACCCTTTTTTCCAATAGGTGTGAGCTTCATAAACTAGAGCAGATCAATACACCTGAAAAGGTAGAGGTTGATCAGAGGGAATTAGATGACATTGGTGTATGTATCTTTAGAAATAAGAAGAGAAGAGCTGATCAAAATGTGTAGGTCAGAAAGACCTTTTTTCTCCTCTTTTTTTTTTTTCCCACTCAGATATTTTCTCAATTTCCAAATAAAATTTTCTAAGTGCTGGTATTTTAAAAAAAAAGTGTATTTCCCTTTCACATACCCAGTTTCTGATTGGAAAATTTCCCACTGGAAAATGCCAGAAACCAAATTCACTGTGGTTTTAGGAAGGACGGCAGGGAGAAATCTGACTTGTGTTTTGTTTTACATTTAAATCCAGTCACTGCCTTTTTTAAGCTGAACAAGAAAAGCAAAAGCATTCTCTCCAGCAGAAGCACTGCAGCTCTTTGGACAGATGTGGTTATTCTTCATGTGCAAAAAACTTATGGGCTCCCGGCTGGTGAGACAGCCCGGAGATCACCCCGAGCCACGGGAATGTGAGCACAGCACCAGGGTTTCTCTTCTGAGGGGCCAGAAACCACGTCCAACTCTCCAAGCTGCCTCGGAGCCACTTCCCCAGGCTGTCTGCAATCCAAATCAAATCACATCTGACTTCAGGCCAAGTTCAGGAAACTCGATTATCTTCCTCCCCCTCCGCGATGGGAGATGGCAGGTTGAGGGGAAAGAGGAGGAAGGAGTGAAAAATTAACACAAGCACTTAAGATGTTATGAAACTGCAATATGCATCTGTAGCCTGGCCCCCGGTCCTCCAGCCCATACATTATTTAACAGAAAAGAAAGCATAAATGAGCCAGAACAATAGCTAGAGGGTGGGAGAGGAATGTATATATATATATACATATATATATATATATATTTAATTCTTTAGACCATGCCCATTAGTTTTGTTTCTTATTTAGGATACTGCATTAATCATGCTAATATTTTACAGCCGGGCTGTACACTTTAGCCATTACTTTAATCAAAGCCATCAGCGTACCCAAGAACACGCTACCAGGTGGGAATAGCTGCTACCGCTCGCTGTTAATTACTTTGCATTTTACAGCAATCAGCAGCAGGGGCTGAGATCATAATAAATTCATGACTTATGGGTCCATAAAATCATTACCGTAGGAAAATATGTTTTATCAGGCATTCGTCGGGCTGCTGCTCAGAGAGAGATTTCTTGAAGGAAATGACACCCATGAAATTAAACCGATCCTTGCAGTCAGCAGAAATGCTAATGTGGGCACAAACAGAGCCGAGGCTTGTGCGGAGCGCAGGGAGGGGAAGAGGGAGAAGGATTTTGCCAGCCAGGAAGGAGGGGAAGCACTGGGGGAAGGCTGCTCGCCCCGGGATAGGCGGGACAGAGGGAGGACAGGGCACTGGAAGGAAAGGGAAGAACCAAGAGGAGGATGCAGGGCTGCTAAGGAGCCTCAGCATCATCACTGCCACAACCTGAGCCTGCAGGAACATCGCTCCATGGGGCATCTCAGCGCAGGGACACAGAGGGAAAACTTACTCACACCCTTCTAACAGGAGAATAATGAAATCATGGACTATCCTGAGCTGGAATTGACACACAAGGACCATGGTGTCCAGCTCCTGACCCTGCACAGAATCCCACCTTGAGCCTGAGAGTGTTGTCCTAACACTTCTTGAACCGTGGCAGAGGGATCCTGCCAGATAAAGGCACACTGATGAGTTGTGCAGGAGCTTCATCAGCCCGGGCTATATTCCCTCTCCAATGGCATTTTTCCAGAAGGGAACACAACCTATTCATGACTAATCACAAAATCTCTTTGCCTAAATAATGACACCGAGGGCTTTGCACTCAGGGAACGGCAGCTTGGCCTGAACTCCCAGTCCCAAAAAGAGTCAAAAAGGCAGGAGCTTTAATTCAATCCCCTAAAAGTCCAGGTAGGTTGCATGGGATGGGATCAGTGCAGGACCTGCTCCACATGGAGCACAGCAGTGCCATTGCAGTAACATTGAGGGTGGCAGCGAAATCAAGCAGTGCCAAATTGACATAAAGAAGCAATAAAGAAGCCTCAGGATTTGAGAAGCATGAAAGGAGCCTAAATGAACTTGCTGAATATTTTCTAAGCCTTTTCTGCACTTGCATAAAATCCCATGGCACTTGCAGAGTCATTAGCCCCGCCAGTTCCTAAAGAACAAACAATAAGTTCACTTCTGATTCTTTTTTTTTTTTTTTCAATCTAAGATCAACTGAGTTTTCTTTGGCAAGAAGCCACTGGCTCTTTAGAACTCTTGTGTTTCTTGGCCTGTGAAAATGAAAAAGTGAAATGCCAACTAGAAAATACCCCCAAAGTGTTAAATTGGCTAAGCCCTTGTTTTTTGCTGTTTGTTTCAGTCTGAAAATATTAAGGAAGCTCAGTCATAGCTGGTTTGTTTGGTTTATTCGCCTCTTCCAATTACACTGTGCAAACAGGGAACATTATTTAGTGTTATTTAAGCATGAAATTATAACAGATCATTTTAAATATCAAGGCCCTAAAAATAAATCTTTCTATCAAGGCACAGCAGGTCTAGATCTACCAGCTTGTTAACATCCACCAGGGTGGGCAGAAGGTGGGAAAACCCCGGTGGAAGAGCTCTGTGTGTAAGAGATTTGTTCCTTTCCTTCCTGGGATCCTGAAAGCCTGGGCACTTCAGCCCCAGGACTGCACTGCTGGGTATCTGAAGGAACATGGAAGCAGAATCAACCGTGTGGAAAAGGAAGGAACAAACCCGATACCCCCCAGAATCTCCTGCACAGTGCCCTGGGCTCAGAGGAGCTCAGAGGAGCAACACCAGCTCCTCTGTGATCCCCAGGGACGATCCCTCTGGGTCTCATCTCCATGAGACACATCCTGTAAGAGGGGTTTTGTTATTCCTTCACCCCAGGTGGTTTTCCCACAAGGAAAGCCTGCCTGCAGCACCCACACAGCTCTGTGTGGTACCTGCATGCCCATTCCATGGAGAACAGGCCCCCACACCTTTTGTGGCTAAATTCTTGGCCAGAGGACATCACAGTTCCCTCTCCAGACACTGCACCTGGATTTCTTTCCTTTAGAATCTAGGGAGACATGGGAAAATACAGATTTCCCAGCCTATGATGGCCAAAAGGAGAACACGTGGACCTACTCTGTGGGAAATGCCCCCAGGTCCAGTTGGAGCTTATCAGAGATTTCCACACTAGAGTCCAAAAAGCCAACACCACACAGAAATAGCAGCCCCAGAGTCTACATTAGCCTGACACCAACCTTCATCCAGATTCCAGCTACCTTGGGCTACACCAAAATGTCCTTGGTGTCCTACCTGAGGCCTCACTGCAAGCCCCAGGGCTCAGGTTGCAGAACTGCTTATGCCAAAACCTCCTGTGCAGCCCCATCAGCCACAGAAGACAATCCCAACCCCACTCCCCAGCCCAACAGGGTGAGATCCCCTCCTTCCAGACCAGCTCTGGAGGAGAGCTGTTGTGCCAACAAAAACTCTTTGTGTAGAACAAGCCATGGATAAGAGCAGGTTGTGGCAGAGCTCTGCTGTGCCCAGACATGCTGCTTTTCTTTGCAAGTTGTCTTTACCTTAAGAAACCCCAATCACTCTAATCCCTGGGAGTAAATTGCTCCATGCAGAGCCCAGACAGCTACTCACTGGCAATGCCAGCCTGGCTCCAGCCCTGCCTGAAGGAGCAAGGAGGAACCAAGACCTGCAGCCAGGTGCTCCATCAGCTCTCCATCAGAGCCCCTAACCAACCAGGACAAGCAAGCCACAACCTCCCTGTGTGATAAACTGGCTTTTTTTTGGGTTTGCCTCTCTTGTCAGTCCCTTTCCTACCTCTCCAAGGAGCAGGAATGATCCAAACCACACTTTGACGTCTCTGTGTGTCAACACTCTCCAAGATTCAGCAAAGCAACAAAACACAGCAAGCCAGAAGGAAAACCTGGAAAATTCCACTCTCCAGCCAAGCCTACCTTCATCCTCCAGGAATCTGGCCAAATTACCTGAGCTAGACTCTCTTGTGTGGCCCAGGGCTGGTCCATCACCTTTTGGCTTCCCTATAGTAGGTTCCAGGTTGATGGTTCCTATTGGGGCTATAAGTAACTTCATCTGACAGGTAGTGCAGCCTAGAGATTTCCCCTTTAAGGTCCAACCCAGCTATAAATATCCTTTTCTTCTTCAGGGAAAGAGCATCTGACCCAAAGTGTATGAAGCTTCCTGACAGGCTGGGAAAAGAGAAGAGGTTTAAATGTCAGCTAAAACAATCTTCATTTTCTTTTCTAAATTTGCAAAGCTCCCCGAGTCACTGGAGTGAGGAATTTGCCTGTTTGAAGTTCAGCCTGAAAATCCTTTTGCAAAATATTTGCTGAAACACAATAATGTTGGAATTGGAGGGGATTAAAACAGCTTCAGTCCTTGCCCCATCTGCCTGAAGCCCCTCTTTTAAGAGGGTTTCTGTAAAGGCAGACTTAGGTCCCCATGTCTTGAAGGCACGATACAAAGCAGAGAGGGAAGGAAATAAAAACGTAAAGCTCCTAACATCACTATTATTGAAATGCCTCATTTGACATTTTGACTGTTTCAATTAGCTAACAAGGAACGCTCCACTTAATCCACCCTCAGATACTGAAAGAAACCAAGTCCTTCCCTTCCCCCATCCACATCGGGCCTGGCAGCTACTTCCCAGCCTCGGGAGAAATCCCAGCCTGGGTGATGGCTCCTGCCTGGGGCAGCCAGCAAGGCAGAGCATACCCAGCCCAGTGCTGGCTGGCATTAGGGAGCATCCTTCCCTCAAACCCAAGACACAACATCAGAAAGACCAGGGTAGAAGGAAAAAGGCACCCAAAAAAACTCACTGCCAGTGCCTTTCCTTACCATTTTGGGGAACACAAGAGCAACGTGGAACTGTCAGACCAACAGAGGGGCCTCTCTCCCTCGTCAGGATTAGCCAACAAGGAGCCCTGGCTGGTTTGAACTGCACTGAGCTGAAAAATTACCCTCAGTGATTCAGTACCCGCAAGAGAGGATGAAACACTGTGAAAACATTTCCCACCTCCTGCACACGGTTCTGGGCTAATTCGATTGGGTTGGTTTTATTTCCCCGGGATTTATCCGCCGCTGCGATTTTACGCCGAGGAAGCTGAAGTGCCGGGAGCTCTCCTGTCAGCACGTGTAATGGCCAGAGCCTTCCTCCATGGAGCCTTTTACAACCTTTAAACACACACACACTCCCCATCCCACGGGTGAGCTCCTGCCTGGGAGGGGGGACTCGTGGCCATTACAGGGGAGATGCTCCACACTCCATAAAGTCAGGGCGGCCGCCTTCGGCTGGGGGAGCTCTCGGGAAGATTAATTATCCCACCAGGAGCACTTTCTTTGCTTTGGGCAGGAAAACAATCCACCAGCTCTTCCATGGCTGGACTTTCACAGACAACTCTGCAGGCACCACCAAGAGGATTTTCTCCCATGTTTGGAGATAGAGGAGTGGGCAAGGAATGACACACACAAAGCCACACAGATGTTTGATGTCCACAGGACACCACCTCCTCCAAAATACTGGGGTCCTGGAGGCAGTAGGCCCTTACAGGCAATGTTGTCCACCTTTCTTCATATTTGAAGGGATGAAGAGACTGAAAAAAGCTGCAGTGCTGGGTAAATGGCTGGACTTGATGATCTAGGCAATCTTTTCAGGCCTAAATTATTTACGCAGATTTAGGTGTGGAGAACTCTCTGTGACACCACCTGCTCTAACTAAAAGGACTTTCAGGTCCAAAGTGAACACCTGGAATCCGGCAGGGAGGAGTAGGAGCTGCTTGACAGACTGCAGAGCAAAGTAAAGGCAGTGCAACAAAAGTCAGCAGAAGTCCTTTTTTTTTTTTTTTTTTCTGTGTGTGTGTAAGACCCAGGTTTTTCCCTTGCTTCCCATAAAGAAGGTCTGGCAAAAGTGATGGGAAAAATCCTACCCATTTTATGCCAACCATGACCTCAACATGTTTGTTCTGTCCCAACTAACAGCAATACTCTCCATGGGAGAAAAGCAAAATTAGGGCTATTTGGAATATGGAATAACCTCTTCCATTGCTACTTTAATAACTCCCATACCTGTGGCAAGCTTATGTTAAAAAGAGATGCAACTTCCTCTAACCATGAAAATAATTATCAAAACAATACAAGTGTCTCCAGGATCACCTCAGTAGAACCTGTCTTCTTTTTGCATGGAAAACAGTTGGCTCTGAGAGTTGTGTCAGATGCCACCAGCTCCTCAACACCAAGTTAACTTCCATCACGTGGCTCTCCTCAGCAAAAGGCAGTTCAGGAACACATAAGCATGTCAGGCAGCACTTAACTGAGTGTGAGACTGTGTGCCAGGAGAACAAAGAGCTTATCCAGGTGCACGAAGGCTTTATGGGAAACTGACCCTAATCCTCTCCTAAAATACCTTGGCTATCTTTGAGCTCCTAGCCCAAACAAAAGGCACACACCCCATCATAAATAAGGCTTGTAAGAAACTCCACACCTCTACATCCAGCCTCTGGGCAGTGCTGGAGTTAAGTCAAATAATCACTCCTGCTCAGCTTCACTTTAAACCAGTCCAGTGCTTCCCAGCTCCATGACTGCTGGAAGAGATTCCTGTCTTTCTGCTGGTTGCCAGTCTCCCAAGCCCACAGACAGCCCATAACTGAGCTGTCCTTGTGCCAACATTTGCTTACTCTGAACAGTTCTTCTCCCAGAGTGCATCACCTCTTAGCCTTGATTTTGTGAAGCCAAACTCAGGATGTGACAGGACCTGCATGATTCTGAATTTCTCTGCAGGCTCCTTTATACCTGCTTCCATTTTACTTCATTGGTCTTCAGAAAGACTGGCCACAGCATCCCCATTATTCCTGATGTGGTTTCACCAGTCTAACTGACAGCAGGGCTAACATTTCCACCAGCAACCTCTCACTGGGGCTTCCAACAATCCCTGTTACTCCAGCCTTGGCTGTGTCTTGTCATCCTGGTGAATCATAAAATATTCAGAGTTAGAAGGGACACACAAGGATCATCAAGTTTAGCGTCTGGTCCTGCACAGGACATCCCAAACAATCCCACTGTGACTGCCAGAATTCAAGGAGAGTGTCCAAATGCCCCTTGAATTCTGGCAGCCATGGGGCTGTGACACTTCCCTGGGCAGTCTGTTCCAGTGCCCAACCACCCTCTGGGTGGAGTACATTTTCCTAATATCCAGCCTAAATCTCCCCTGACACAGATTCATGCCATTCCCTCAGGTCCTATCACTGCCTCACCCAAGCTTTGCTCCTCTGCTTTCCTACCACAGAAAGACAGCACAGAGAGCTGGAAAGGTCCTTAATTCCCGGGAAAGGCAGCTGAAGTCTCACCAACTCAGCCCAGTGCCCATAAGCTCTCTTACCCATGAATAGAGCTGTATCTTCATAGAAAAAAAAGCATAACTTGGCCTGCAGAAGGGACCTGGCAACACCTTCTCTGTCCCAATCTCCCAGACAATCCATAGGCACCAAATACCTGCTGCATCCCAAGCAGAGGTGCCTCTATTAATCACAGCCCTCTGCAGTTAAAGTTATTTAATTCAGAGGTGAGAGAAGATGTTCAGCTGTTTATGTCCAAGGGTTAAATTTGCCCCCACCGCACACTAAACACATTTTTTACAATCTGGCAGTGATCCTTGCCTATTAAGCATCTCTGGCTTCAGAGAAGAGGTATTGATTTATTTCACTTTTATGGCTGGAGGTATTTATTCCTATTTGCTTTCTTGCTTCTTCACCCCAGCTGGGATGGGGGAACAAGGAGGAGGAAAAAAAAAACATTACAAAGCTGTGGAGCCAAGAGGTGATGACTCACAGTTTTCTGATGGAGGGCACGAAGACTGGGACAAGGGAGGTGGGGACCAGCTCTGGGGCTATGCCAGGCTTTGTCACAGCTTTTATTTTTGCAATGAAAAGAGGAAAATGTGTGGCTGGAAGAAAAGGAAATCACATCAAACTTCACAGGGAAGGTTCCTATCGAAGTTGTGTCCCCATAGGGTGCTTTGTGAGTTAGAGCTTGATTGATTTGTACCAGCTAAGGACCTCAGCAAATCTCTCCTGTGGGAAGAATCTCAACGCTTTCCCATATCTTAAAGCCAATCTAGAAAGGAAGATAAAACCATACAGCAGCAAGGGAGAGCGTGGACTAACATCCCTGATTTTAGCCCATTCCCCACACTGCCACACACAACCATTTCCAGGCAAGGCTCCCAGGCAGGGCCCCCACTCCAGGGTCCAACACTGTTTTCATCTCCTCCTGGTACAACTGATGCTGGGATGCGGCTGGCTTTGTTGCAGAGGGCCAGCAGAAACACAGATTGGCATTTGCACCCTTCCAGATGTTTCTTTGCAGGCAGGGAGATGCCATGAGATGCCAGGGGATGTGATGAAAGCAACAGGACAGTTCAGGCCCTCCAATGCAGCAGATGCTCTGGCTCATGGCATAACTCCCATCTCACATGCCCAGCTTGTTCTGCCTCCTAGCTGGGAGTTTGCTTCTCAGAAATGCCAAAAAGTCACTCACTATGAAAAAAACAATCACATCCCTTTTCAGCAGCCTCCAGTGTCAATGTATCAGCCTTCAGCTCTGCCACAGAACCTTCTCTCAACACAGGACCAGACATAAACCATCCAGCTCTCCTGTGTCTGGACTGTTCTGGGGACATGGCTTAGAGGTAAACACAGTGGTTCTGTTAAGTCAGACTCAATGAGATCTTTTCCAGCCTTAACAACTTAATGATTTTGGTTGCAGGCGATGTTTGAGGAGACGATGCTTTTCCCTCCCATGTGCAGGTAATGCAGATTCAACACAAGCCTGTTGTTTGTAGGCACCATCTTAGGATTTCTGGAGGCACAGTTCACATCTCCATTTCTGAAATCCCAGAGTTTGAGGACAGAAAATGAGCAAAGGCATGACTAAATCAGGGAAAGGGGGGAAGAAGGGCAGATAAGAGCCATGGGCAGTGGTGAAGAGGGCAGGAATACCTGGACAGGAGAGATGGAGCAGGTCCTGCTGCAGCAGGGAGAGCTGAAAAGCATTGGGGCAGGTGACAGGTGCACTTTGGAAGTTCTGGAGTAAGAAGGGTTTGGGGTGTGGAACTCCATGCAGAGGAGCAGCAGCCCTGGAGCACAGTGCACTCCAAGTCAGCATCAGAAAAAAACAAAAAAACAAACAAAAAAAACCAACAAAAAAACAAAACCAGAAAAAAATCACACAAAAAAACTATAGTAGATTTTTGGACACAGTAGAAAGCCACTGAAAGACCCTTCTTTGCACCTCACTGAACCTGCAAAACCCAGGGTTTCTCATCAGTCCCAAAGGCTGGAAATCTCTCCAAGAAGCTTTGCGTATGCTCTGACAATTTATCCTAGCCCTGAGAAAGCAGAATTTGAGCTCCCATCCTACCTGTCTGTTTGTCATCCTCCTGCTTCAAAGAGAAGCCCGCATTTCCATTCGTCAAACACAACATGCAGATAGAGAGGAATGAAAGGAAGAGGTGGGCCGGTGGCAGATAGCGCGGAGCCGCCACTGAGCGCAGCCGGTTCACGCTTCATTAGCATCCACTCTCACCAAGCTGCGAGCACAGCCTTGCAGTCTGGCTACACACAGGCAGGCAGGCAGGGAAGGAGCACATTTTCCATTTGGAGCCCCTCTCCCCCTTCCCAAACCCGAACAACCCCCGCGGGGGCTTCCCTGGGCTCAAAGGGGCTCACTTGTGCTCCAGCGTCTCCCGCACTAGTTAAATTTACCTTCAGGCAAACGTCAGGAGCGAGCCCAGTTTGAAACTTGCTGTGTTGTCAAGATGACAAGTGCTCTGCCAGGCTGTTAGTCTCTGCTGCCCTTCCTGTGTCTGTTCCCCCTCCCCTTCTCCTCATTAGATGTTCCCTTGATAAACCAAGGCTGGGTTGGTTTGGTTTTTTTTAATCATTTAAATGCTTTCTTAACTTCAAAACATCAACAACTGCAGGACTGAAAGAAGAACAGTGTTTTTACACCAACATAGGCAGAGATTCAGCCTACAACATGGCAGGATGGGCTCATGGACAGGGAAAAGCCCCAGTGTATTGTATTCAGGTGGCCACAAGCAGGAGCCCAGCCTGGAAGTCTCAGTTCCCCACAGGCTGGTGGCTCACCCCAGGCTTGAAATCCTGATAAAGGAGTGGGGAGCAAGTCAGCACATCCTGCAGCCTCATTTGCCTCAGCCTTCTCCATCCTCGTGTCCAGTACGATCTTCAAAGCCATCAGTGTCTGTCCTCCACGCAAGAGCCTTCAGAACCCCAAGCCATGCTCATGTGAGGCTGGGATCAAGGATGGACCCAGAGTGTGGAGGACACTCATGAGCATAACAGCACAAAGAAAAAAAGTCCTGAGGAAGGGGCCCACAAGCCAGGCAGGAGCACAGATGGAAAGACAGACACCTGGGAGCCCAAAACACAGGCTAGGGATGGAGCTCAGCAGCCCACAGCTCAGCCACTATTGATGCCAGCAGGGGACTGGAGTAGCCCACAGGACATTTTGCCTCATTGTGCTCAATGCTTTTGCCTTCAGTAAATTTTGCCCCTCCCCACGTGGCAACCTGAGGGCAAGTAGGGCCAGATCCCTGGGGTCACCCTCGCAGGGAGAGGCACTAAGGGTTGACTGCTCTTGGTTCTCTGTAGGACAGACAACAGGGGAGGGTCTTCAGTTTGGCTTCCTCCTTCCCGGCCTACTTCTCAGTCTCTGTGCCTTAATGCCCTTGGATTTCTTCTCTTAATCACAGGATCTTTAATTTTTTTGGTTAAGGGTTTGAGAAGCACAAACCGAGCTCCTCTTCAAAACAAGGTGAAGCACCGAGCTTTGCTACAGGCTTTTCTATTACATCCACCTGCCTGGGTTCCTCACAGCAAGAAAATAAATCTTTTTCCTGTTAAATGTGCTGGAAAGCATCTTCACTAGCAGCCCAAATCCTGGAAGAGCTTGCTTGAAGTCTTGGCCAAGCCATTGAATCAAAGCAGCTTGAGAATGAAGGTGAATTACACATTCTCCTCTTGCCTTGTTTGACTCCAGTGGCTCTCACAGCATCTCCAAGCAGCAGCAATTCCTGCAGCTGGGGCTAAATGGTCACAGGAGTCTCCCCACCTCACCTGGGCTCTTCCTCTGTGGTTGTCCAGGATTGGCTCTCACTCTTTCCATGAGCACACACTGCACCTGGGGCTCCAGCCTGAGCAGGGGCTTCTTGGTACCACTGACCAATAAATAACCACGATTATCTCCTCTAAATGAGCATTCCCATCTTCTAATAAACATCGTAAAAAAGGAGAAATGAGCCTTAATTCACTTTTATTGTCACAACTGACATGTTGCAAGATCTTAATTGGACTGAAAAGAGTTTCCAGTAAGGAGATGCTGTTTAACTAACTCATTAGCAGCAGCCTGACAGAGAAGGATGCTCCAGTTTTAGGAAGGGAAAAAAACAAAACAGATCCCACTGATTCCCCACCTGCCCATGCCCCAGACAGCCTCAGTAAGGAACACAGTAAAGAGTCTCTTCCTTATCTCAGGCACCCAGCAATGTGCAGCACACACCCATTCAAACATCTGCCCTGTGTTCTCTTCCACCAATCAAGAATGATCCCAAAAAGGGACCTGTGGGCAGCTCTCAAACTGAAAAGATTAGAGTTCTTCATAGTTCCCATTCCTATGCTCTACCTACAGGATATTCAGAAGTTCCTGAGCAACAAGGTCTTCACCTCTTCTCCAACACTGTTTCCATCCTGGGGTCCTCTCAAGGTCTTGGGAAGCAAGGGAAGGAGAGTAGTTCCTCCTCTGTCTCCCAACAAGAAGAGGGACTGCTTTGCCTCACCTGTAGAAGAAATATCATAACCCAAAGATGGATAAAACATCACCACAACAAAGCAAACTTTCCAGTAAATTCTGAAGCCCAGGGACAGGAATGGGAAAATGCTGTGCAGGTGTCACAGCCAGCCCACCCCAGCACCTCTGACTCGGACAGACAGACAGCTCTGTGCCTGTTGTTCCACCCAGCAGATCTGGAGCAGCGCCTGGCTGGTTTACTCCAGCTCTCTCTGTCCCAATGCAGATAAATTTAGTTTTCTGCTCTCGCTGCCTGGGGAAGGGTAGGGAGGGGGAGCTGACATCTTTCAAACGAGACCTTAAAAATAAGCTGTCTGCATGTCTGGACGTTGAAGAATCCCAGGCAAAGCTTTGCCTGGATGAAAGAGCTCGTTCCAGCACCCTAACCAGGCTGTACCCTAACCAGACTGCTACCCAGCCAGAAACAGCTGCAAGCATGACTGGCATTTCTTGCTGTGCCCAGGGTGCTCTGGGGGAGCCACCACACTGTGTGCCACGTACACATGCAATGACAACCCCTGCTCTTCATTTCTTCAGCTCTTCACAGAGAACTGGAAGACAGGAGCCTGAGCAGAACCAGGAATAAAAGTCCAGATTGCCCATTTTTCATAACTGTCACCCTCTCCAGTCACTAGCCCAGCTTCCCTCCCAGAGACACTTTCTTTCCCTGGGGCTGAAAGCTGTTCCATAAAGGCAAGTAAGCATTTGATAAAGAAAATAACAGGATGAATAAAACCACGTGTTTGTACAAGAAAGCTTTTTGCTCTGATCTTTAGTGCTGCAGTGTGTTTTGACCTACTATTGCAAGACTCAGGTACATCTTCCCTCCTTCCAAATGTGACAGAAGGCAAAAAGGAAGCCGCAGCTGATGCTGCAGAGCCCTGTGCTGGGATTCCAGCTGAAAAACAGCCTCAGCAGAGCTGCTCACACAGACACACGGATTAAACCCCACACTCTCTGCTCTCCTGTCACCTGCAGGAGGAAGTGCCCGGGCACATTCACATATACACACACAGGGGCCTGATTCTCAGCTCAGACACTCAGTGAAACACCAGTAGCCTCCAACACAAGGAGAAGCACACCCATGAGGTGACATCCTTCCTAATGAGGGCTGACATTTACCAGCTACCACAAGAATCCTGTATTACCCATGATGCCGGAATGATTTTTGTCTTTTCTTTTATATCCCTTTTACACAGTTCTCTGTATCCACAAGTATCAGCAGCATGCACCTTGCAAGCTTTTACTCAGTTTAGTGCTCAGTGTTTGTAAGTGTTCTGCAGGCCTGAGACTGAACAGCCCAGAGCTGCAGAGCCAGGGACACCAAACATTCCCACTGGCTCAGGAACCCAAGGTCTCCTGACAGGAGGATTCTGGAAACTCGAGCTGAGCCCAGCCCAACCTCATTATTGGGCCCCCTTGTTGGATCTGTGCTGTGTAAAGTCTAGAACTGGTGTGTGTGATTGATGGGGGTGCATTTGCCACGCTGGCACCTGGGTGAAGTGGATGCATCAAACAGGATCCTGATTAAAATACTGAGGTAAAGACCCCAACCCCTTTAACCATGTCTGGCTTCATTTTCATAACACCAGGAAAAAGGCATCACCCAGAATAAAATTTACAGACAGAACCAGCTCTGCTTGGACAGGGCCAGTAGCAACAGAACCTCACACCCACCCATCGTTTATGAGGAGCTGAGGTTTGCAAGTGGCATCTGCCCTTGTGTGGCATTCAAGGGGAGGATCGATGGCTCCAAGTGGCTTTTGTTGTACTGTCTGGCTATGATACAGCCCTGGTTGGCTTATCAGTTCTGTGTTGATACAGAGAGAAAAGGGGCTCTAAGCATCAATATCAGGGGCTTGCAGAGTGATGGAGACTCCAAAAAAGCACCAACAAACTCCTGGGATCTCACCCAGGACAGGATTAAAACTCTGAGGTTTGTTCCAGAGAGCTTTAGCACCAACTCCTCTTCAGCCCGAGCAAGCTCTGAACCACACACAAACCGAGTGCATTTTTGCAGTGGACTCCAAACTCTCACTGGACATGCCTCATCTGATTTACTGCTGCTGCCATGGAAGGTGGATTTATTCCCAAATTTAGCAGCTGCCAAATCAATGTGAGAGTGCTCACATGAGGATTTGCCACAAGCTTTTGTTAAGCTGAACAACCCTTCCCTTGAGAGAAAGAAGTGGCCTTGCTCCATCACAGTGTGGGTTGCTCATTAGGTGGTTCACTCTTGCCTAAATCCAGTGGTGATCCTCTTTGGAGCTGGTTCCTCACCTTTCAAAGATGACACAGTGACAGGAGACAAGGAAAAGAGGACTTCTAAACTTCAACCCCAGCTTGGCATGCAGGGCACATGGTAGCGGGTTTATTTTTTCAGCAAGCAAGTTTCCTTTCTTCCAATCAACTCTGAGGCAATAAGAAGTGGGTTTCAACATGGCATAAATCTGCCAGCAGCATATCAAGGCTTCAGAATAGCAAGGGCACAGACAATTGTCCAGTGGAAAAGAAAAAAAAAGGTCAGAGCAGTAACTCTTGCAGTATTTGTTCCACAAACAGAGAAGGTTTACACAGCTTTTCTGGGCAATTATAGGGCAGGAAATAAATCTCAACAGAAACTCATCTTCTTCTCCCTCTTTTTGCAGCCGAATCTCTTCGCCTCCCGCCCCTTGCAATGTCCCCAAAATGCTTTGCAACAAGATGTCAGTTACACAACCCAAGGCTGAGCCCCAAGAGCCGGTGGAGAAGTGTATTAAATTTAATAGCATTGCTCCAGGTAATCTATGACCACTCATAATCAATTGTCCATACCCGCTGCAGCATGACTGGAGCCATTTTCCCAGGCTGCAGGTGCAGGACTGGCAGAGAAAGCTCCTGTGAAGGCTGGGAGTGAGCTGTCACACAGCCCTGAGAGCTGAGGGACAGCCAGGCACTCACCTCTGCAGCCACCCTCCTGGACATCCAATGTCCAAGGTGTCCTGGGGGATTGGAAAGCCCAGGCATGAGCACGCCAGCCCCAAAGAGACTATCATCTGTGCTGGGGGAAAAACAAGGAGGAACCAGTCTCTTCTTTTGGCATCAACTCAAGGAGGCAAGAAAAGGATCACTGTTTTATGCAGAGGGAAATGATGCACGGGGAGATAGGAATGATTTCTCCTCTGCTGTTGGCAGAACTGGGAAACGATTGGCATTTCCTGCAGCCCCTGAAATCCAGTAGCCCTTCCATGCTTTGCAGCACCAGCATCATTCCACTGCTCAGGAGCAGCTCCAGGCTCCTCCACAGTGCTGAGGGGGAGCAGGAGCAGCCCTGGGCAAGGGGCCAGGCTGGGAGAGCCAGGCCAGGCAGGAAGAGGGGACAGGGAGGGGATGGAGTACCAGAGGAGAGCTTCAGGGACAGGGCTTGCTCCTCCCATCCTTACCATGCAAGAAGGAAACACTGTCACACCCATCACACCACCTCCCTTAGAGGAAGTGGTAGGAATTAGCTGAAGAGGAGACTGCCCCAGATCTCAGGTCAGCTGTTGTCACCACACCAGCCAAGTTCAAGCAAGATCTGGGTCTGGCCTCTATTTCTGGTCCACAGAGTAAACCTCGTTCTCCCAAGATGAGGGTACACTGAGATTCATGGAATTCCAAGGAGCCACAATGAAGACAAATGGCCCAGATCTCTGCTGAGTATGGTGCTTGCCTTCCACCCTGCTCAGCTCTCTGGGGACCTTGGCAAGGGGCTGAATTGCTCCTGTTGCCTTTCAGGAGGGCTGTGAGAGGTAAGAGTTACAGGACTCCAGTCTACATGTGCTGCATTTCACAGCACCCAGGGGAAGAGACACATCCCTGTCTTTCTGAGTCTTCCTCTCATCTTCCTGACCACAAATGGGTTGAATCCATGATAAAACGTGGTCAGAAGCCAAGTGAGATGGGCCCCAAGCTTGAAGCAAAGCTATCAAGCACAGCCAGTGAGGGACAGCAGCCTTCAGGCTCCTACTATCTCTCTCCCTTGACACTTTTATGGAGAAAGAAAGTACCTGTCACCAGTTGGCATCCTGGAGAGAAGATAAACACAGGCACAGCCTCTGAGGTGTGGTCTCCAGCTGGCATCACAGCAGAAGCCCTGGGAAAGGAGGAGGGTACTGAGCCCAGCATCCCCATCACTCAGGCACTGAGCAGTGCCAGGTGCAGGGAGAGGTGACAGCAAAGTGACAGCTCCAAGTGTGCAGGAGCAATTACAGTCCTCTCTCCAGCAACATTTCCCTTTCCTAAGCTCCCAGCTCTCCTCCAGCCAAAGACAAGGCCTAGTTCCACACAGGCAGCCTCCACACACATTGGGAAGAGCAGACCCCCTTCTGGATCCTCAGACACACATGGGAAACTAGCTGAGCTTTGTCACAACAAAAGACACCCACCACCTCCAAAATCCCTGCTGTCTCCCTGACCAACAGGCAGTTGTCCGAGCAAGCAATCCTGAGCCAATTTCATCACGTGGAGGGGAAGGACAGCCAGAAAACTACTGTCCAGCCTGCTAAAACCGCTGTTCCCCTGAGGTCACAGAATTCAAGCCACTTTCACTGAGGAAGCGATAAGAGGCAGAGGGGTGCTAAGCTGCCCACTTCAGCCCGGCGTTAATCTCGGAGCTTCTCCAAAGGCTGGCACGAAAGGGATCCATGGAGCTCGCCTGGGAAGCAGCTGCTGGGCTCCTGAACAGAAACACTGCCATCTACAGGCCCATTGCCATGCCTGGGAAAGGGGTTGGGAAAACCCGGCAGGAATTTCCACGCTCCCCAGGCACCTGAGTGGAAGAAAGCTGTCAGACGGGACAGGGAACCTGAGGTTTGGGAGTGCAGCATGGGCCACACTCCCGGAGATTTCAGTCATCATTGCTCAGAGAGCTTCCAGGGATGTTGCAACACTTGGGTCTTTCTTTTCTCCTTAGGAGAGCTTTGCCAGAGCTTGGGTAACAATTGTTCCTTCTGCTTTGGGGTGTTTGAAAGCTTGTCTTGCCCTCGGCAGCACACTTGGAGAGATGAGAGCTGGGAGAACTTCTCTACACCTTTTGGCAGACCATCCTGAGGGGTCTGAGCCTCTGTGGGGAAACACCAATGCAGCATCACTGCAGTGCCTGTGACATGGAAATAGGTGTAAAAGCACCTGGCTCAGCCAAGGATCTCAAACTCTTTCTGCACACAGTAAAGTGACAACCACCCCACATCCTCTGCAAAGGTAGGCTTAGATCCTGGCAGACACCACTTCAAATCAGGGTTGCCTGCAGTGTCCTCCACTGGTGCATTCAGTGCTGCAGAAACCACACCTACCCCAAAGCACAAGGAAAGGGGAGAGCACAGCAGCCTCTACCCTTTCCAACAACACATGAACCAGCAGCCAAGGCCCAGCATTGCTCCTGTGGCTGAGATGGTGGCCTCCACACTGCCTCCACACTGGGGGCAAGAGGCTGCATAGATCACAGAGGATAGGATGAGCCAGGGAATTCAGCTGAGGCCAAAGGTAACATCCTCATGTTAGGTAAACTAAGGCTGGCTCGTTGAAGCCGCGGGTGTAGACTGGATTGTACCACTGAAGAACAGGAGCTGGAGCACGCAGCCTCCAAGCTGAAGAAACCTCTCAGCCCTACAGAGCAGCCTGCAAACAAGATGCAGATCTCTAGCACTTTACTGGCCTCACCCTCCTGGATCCCCAGCAACAGCACTACACAGTCACTGTCACCCCCAGAGAGTGGCCTGGATCCCCTAAGTCTGCCCCATGGTGGGTGAACACCCTATTGTGACCCACTGCCACAGTGGTGGGACACACCAGTGCTCCCTCCACCTTTGCAGCCTCACCTGGGAGCGTCAAGCACATCCTCAAATCCAGACGAGTGCTTAGCTGGAAAGCTTTTGTCAGCAAAGATTAATTTCTGTGGTTTGCAGGTTTCTACCTGAGCTACCTCAGAGCTTGAGCTCTCTGGAGAGGAAAAGAAAAGATAATAAAATCCCCTGAATGTGTGATCAGAAAGGAAGTCTGATCAGGTGTCCTGCAGTCCTCTCACGTTTTTAAACTGGTGAATCACTGGAACTACTAAAGAAAAGAAAAATCACCTAGCTTGAGCCCCAGAAATCTCATCTGGGAAGGTGAGAAACTAGAAAAACACACTTGAGCACAGGTTTTGAAAAGAAACCACTGCTCAGTCTTAATTAGGGCTTGTCCAGATGAGGCAGCCATTAAGGCGCTTGCACAGGGAGCTGTGGTTAGTGTCCACTAATGGATGAGTAAGAAGACACCCCAGGATTTAAGCTACCGGCGCCTCCGAGGACTGGTGGAGGAGAGGCTTCTTGGCAGCTCTCTCTTCCTCTCCTCCACGCTCAGCAGGCTGCTGATGGATGTGTGAGCCCCGGCCCTCCTCTCCCACAGCACATCATTTGATTTGCCGCAGACGCGGGGCTGGAGGTCCCCGGCAGCGCTCTGCCTGCCAGGAGAGGTCACCGTCTCTTTGAATAACGTCTTCGTAGAGTGCCAAGAAGTGACATCAAGCTTTGCCCCCTGCCACCCCCGTGGCATCACGGGGATGCTAGCCAGAGTGGGGTGAGAGGAGGCGTGTTCCCCACCATCTCTGCTGCCCGTGCATGATTTATACCTGCGGTGTCAGACGGACACTCGCAGACGGGGAGGGACGGCACACGCTGCCTCCCAGCGCTGGCACGGCTGGTGGAGATGGATGGAGATACTGCCCTGCTCCGTGCCAGCCCAACACTTCCTCCATGTCCCCTCCACAGAGGGCTTGCCCAGGGCAGATAACTGTTTGCAGGCAGGTGTGTGATGGGGGAGCATCTCTTGGGATGTCACTCTGCAAGGGGCCATGGTGGACAACCCAAAACGCTCAAAAGATTCGCTGCTGAGGTCCTGAGAGCCAGCAACATGCTGACACAAGAGACACAGATCACATAAAAGGCACTTTCATTCTTATATTCCTTTCCCAAACTTCCTTCTCCATCCCAGCACAGGCTTGCAAGCCTGCCTTCTGCTCTCTGACCCAGCTTTGACAGGCACATCTGGCCCACAGACCAGCAGGTGAGACAAACAAGTGATGGCACGTGGCTCACAGAGCTCTCACTGGAAGATGTGAGACAGACCCAACCACAGAGGGAGTCAGCACTGTGAGCAAGGACCCCTGACCCCAGGTCTTGGTTTGGAAGCTCCCCTTCTCCCAGCATTTGCGGTTTCAAGTTGTTAAATGGCCTTACTTTAAAACAAACCTGAACGTCTCATAACAGGATAGAGGCTACAGGTGTGTTTTCTCTTCATTCCCCTCCAAAACCTGCCTTCACCGCTGCTCACCAGCTCAGAACACTGGTGAGCAGCAACCTTCAAACACCACAGGCCTCTCTGGAGCCATTTGATATTTGTGGTGGCATCTCCCCTGACCTCTCCAACCAGCAAGGATGATGAAGGACTTGAGGGCACCGCTGCAAAGCTCTCAGCCTGAAATTAAAAACATTGTCCCACCGCTGGGTCACTCACCACAAGATCTGCCACCACTGCAGCCAGCCGGGACCCTCAGCAATTTTCAGCTGCAAAGTCAGCATGCAGTCAGGGCTGCTGCTGCTCTCCCAGCCTCAAACTGGACGTTTAAAAACCACACTCTGGACAGGGAAGCTCCAGGGTGGGTGGCAAGGGGGGAAAATGTTCATTTGTCCTTGGCAGAACAGCAGGGCAGCACCAGCAAACCCTCGGCTTTGAGGGCAGAGGAAAGCACTGGCAGCTACAAATTGCTAATCAATGTCGAGTAACAACAACAGCAGCTAATAAGGAAAGGCTGATCAGCTTACTATGGCTGTAATTATTCCTGACACCAGCCCTCAGAAGGAGCATCCAGGCTTAGCACACTGTCTACCATGATGATAACCCAAGATAACTAGAGAAATTTTGTGCTGGAGAAAGGGAGGGGAAGAGAAAAAACCCTCAGCAATTAGCAAGACTTGTGGTGCTAATTACACTGTGAATGGTGTGCAGGCTTTGTCAGAGCTCACTTGAGCCTTCCAGGTGATGCCAGCGAGGGATGAAGTGCCAGCACACCTCTTCACGTGACAAACAATTCTGGCACCTGGTTATTTTTGAGAACAGCACAACTCTTTGCTGCTGACACAGAACCTGGCACACATCCTTTGCCTGAGGAAAAGCCTCTCACCTCCATAGTGTAGTGGAGCTACACTTTAGCTTCACATCACTAGGTGGTACTGAGCCCACCTAACCTGGGTACAGCACCAATTCAGGATGAGATACAGCCAGCACAAGAATAGAAATCTTAATTTACCAACATGTCTGAGGTGTGTATGTTCAAAGCATGCTGTATTCACCCACAGCTGCTCGGGATCCTGCAGCAACGATGCTCTGCAGTGCTGCAGCAGCACAGGCACAAAGGTACCCATCACTTCCAGCACAGCCACCAGTCCTCCCACTGAAGAGAAGCTTCCATCAGCATCCCTTCACCAGCACAGGAAGAGTTACTGCACCCAGTAGGGGTAGCAGAGTGAATGTGTGAACACGCTTGTGCTTCCCCCATGCGCTCCTTACTGATAAAGTAGGTGAGAAGAAAATCTAACAGCCCCCAAGGCTTGTGATTCCACACACTCCTCACTCACCTCTCTCCCAAGCAGGCACAATTAAAGGCACCGTTTTCTTGCACCCTTCATTCGAGGGGGCTGACAAATTGCTCTCTCAGCAACGGTGTGTGTGTTTTTAGACATGAGCTTCTCAGAAAGGCAGCTGCTTCAGGATGGGTGTCACCACAGTCACTGGATCATGGAATCATGAGTTCTGCAAGTCCAGAGATGAATGAAGAGGTTGCAGCATTCCTCCACACAGATCAGTGCAGCAGCAAGAGCTGCTGGAGCTTGGTCAGACCTCTCCAGCTCTTCCTTCTCCCCCAAGACTCATGGGCTTTGGCACCCTACACAGGATGGAGACTTCACCTTGGACATGGGGCCTTTGCAGAAAGCCAGCCCCCTGTCAGGAATACAATCCAGTCTGGAAAAACCTAGCAATTCAAGAGACAGTAGAGGTGCCCATCAGCACTGTGTTTCTGGCATACAAACTTCCCAACACTTCCCATAGGTGAGTCCTACTTCTCTCCCTCCCTTCAAGGGTGTTCTGTGCCAGCCCACCCATCCCATCTCACACAAAAAGCTGTCATAAAGCCCACAATCCTAATATGGGGCAGCATCAGGGGGACATGGCTACCAACCCCTGCACAAACAAAATCCTATTACAACAGAGATCCTGATTCCAGCCTTTATTTACAGAAATTATTACTACAAAGGATCCTGAGGGAAATCACAGCTCTATGCTGCATACACTGAATTCATCATTGCTAGGTAAGAAGCCTCATAGTGTTTTGAGACTCACCGAGATGCAAATAACATCTGCGTTGTGTGTAATGGAGTGGGAGACAAAAGGGAAAAAAAAACAACCACAGCCTAAGCCGTCGCAGGAGGAGAGAAGGGGAATGGCATATGTGTTTCTTTTGTCCAGCCCAAGGCAATTTTTATCCACAAGGTGCACTAAATCCTTTGTGCCGCTCGATTAAATTTACAGCTGACCTAAGCACAGATTGTTGCTCTGCCAAAAAAGAGCAGTCCAGACTCAGAGTTGTCCACAGGGTGAACTGCCATGGCCCTGTGCAAAGACGTGGGCAGCCTAAGGAGGGTAAGGAAGGGAAAGAGGAAGGAGATGCTGCAGGGCTGGAGCAGTTTGGAATTGCTACCACGTGCAGTATCATGAGCTGTGCCAGCACTGACACCACATTCTGTGGTGGAGCTTTTAGGTGAGGGAATACAGAGAAGGAATGGGAGCAAACCCCCATTGCACCCTCCTGAGATGCCACATTTGGACAAGCAGGGAAAACCAAGGCATCAAAGACCTGGGGCAACCTCCTACCTGCAACTCATGCATAGAAATACCAACACGGTCCAGCAGTCAGAGCATTCCCCTGTCACAAACCTTGACTGGTTGATAGGAGCAAAGAAGGAAAAGGATTGTGATGCCCAGCAGGGAACACAGATCTTCCTGGGGCACATCAACCTGTCAGATGCACACTGTTCAGGCATACTGGAAGGAAGGAGGAAGAGGAAGAGAAAGCATCTGATATTACACAAATCTTCAGGAGCTGCTCCTAAAATTTACCAGTGCAAAGCAAGCAAGGCATCGGGGAAGGGGAGGTGAGGTCTCTGATACTGCAGTGTGGGTACCATAGCACTGTAAGGGTTATAAATCAGAGAGCTGACACCAGACTGACTGTGTGGATCACACCAGGCACCAAGAGAATCACACACACCCACTACAGAGAGATCTTCTCCAGCAGAAGGGTCTCCCTTGCACTGCAGGTACTTGTATTAACAACCCATCATCACTTTGTTGTACACAGCCAGAAATGCTGAGTTTAATCCCAGGCCAAGGATGGTCTCAGTGCCTGACCAGCACACATTTCAAAGTGATGTTTCTTCAGCTGTTCCGATCCACTTGAAAGCATCTCCCCAAGGTGAAGCTCCCATGTCTCAACATTATCCAATGTCGCAACATTATCAGAGGAAAGCAAATCCTGACAACAAGAGGAAGGTCCCATCTGTTGACACTGATGGGTGAACATGACAGTTCTCCTGGAGAGAACCAGGAGAAATGCTCAGGGACAGCCCAGGTAGGACTGACACATCACAGAGGGGTCAACAGGACAGGGTGCAAGCTCAAAGGCTGAATCAAACTTCCAGAAACGGAGGCTAGAACAAAACCAATCCTTCTTAGTGTCCTCAATCAACTCATCTCTCCTGCAGCTGTCTCCACCAGAAAGGGCGACCGTGGTCTTCCTAAAATCAGTGAACCACAGCCAAGGAAGCAGCCTGGACAAGGGTTGGCCCCTGCAAAGCTGTTCATCAGTATTTCAAGGTGAATCTGACCACACAGCTGGTTTCCTAAGTGTTAAGAACATGCTTCGCTCCAGCCTTTCATCTCGAGCAACACGCAGCGCCAAAGGGCAGTTTGCCAAAAGCAGAAATCACATGCAGGACGAAAAGCATCACCCCTGGGAAATCTGCATCCAAAGAAGGCTAGAAACCTCCCCCCCCAAATCTGACAGAATTCGAATCCCTCCCCTGCTGAGACAGTCTCTTTCAATTTCTTCAGTGGATGTATTTCACGCCTCACCTGCAGAGCGACTGTTTTCTGGAGAAGGAGGAACCATGGAGAAGTTTGAGCACGGCACAAAGCCAAACCTGGATTGTGTCCCTTCTTTTTTTTACCCTTTCACCCCCTACTGAGGCATGTTAGGAATGAGATTTCAGAGAGCACAGCAATATTGTCAGTGCCCGAGCCCCCTGCCAGCAGCCCTGAGCTGGCAGGAACAATAGAGCCTCTCTGGGAACCCTTCCTGCTTGTTCTCTCCCCACAGCACAATCGGAGGCTAAACTCACACTCCAACAACAGTGCTGTGGATGAATCATCCTCGCTGCTGTCAGCTGGAGTGATTAAGGATGAAATGGCATTGCTTATCAGCAATGAGGTGGCTGCAGGACCACTGAGACACAAATTGGGGCTAGGAAACAGCCCAAAGCAGGGACTTTCTCAAAAGACCCAACCTTTTGTCCAACTCCTACACAAAGCTCAGCATTGCGTCAAAGCCTCAAACCAACTTAAACTTATCTGCTGGCAGAGACAGCAACTGGCTCTTGCACATGCATATGGAAGATAAAACTTTGAGGGGCTCAATGACAACTTTAGCACCAAATTGTGTCAAGTTTTTATTGTTTTCAAGTTGGGAGTCCTGCAGGGTCAACAGAAGTGGGCTCACAGATCATAATGGCTCTGACTAATCACAGCCTCTCTTGGCTGGCTGCCTGGTTAAAACTTGGATTACTCCAATGGGAAGCTGACCCTGATTTAAACCCAAGCCCACATTTTACAGCTTCTCATTGCAGCTGCCAGGCTCTCCCTGACATATCTTCTTTATGACATGGCTGTTTCCTCTCACACTTCTGGTGAGCCACCAAGAATCAGGGCCATTAGAAAGGTCATGTAGTTGACAGGTCTAAGACAGCAACCTCTAGCCAGCAAACCAGTGATACATTAAACAGCTGAGCAACTAAACCCACTGGCTAAAATTACTTGCAGCACAACATCAGTCTTGTGGGGAGGCCTCCCCAAGCTAGCCCACGTTAGTATTTATTAATAATAGTACCTAATAATACAAATATCTTTCCACTCACACACTTTTCTCTCAAGATGCAAGAACAGGAAGCCCATTGCAACACAGAGCCACAAAAAAAGTATTGGAGAACACATTTCAAGGGCACCTCCCAAGCTCCAAAAGCAGCCCCTGAAGTGGCCCTTAGCCCCCAAGACAGGTGCCCGTGTTCCTATGGCATGTGTCACCCTAAAAAGTCATAACTCACCAGCATTTCCACCCCTGGAATTTGAAATATAACAAACTAGATAATCTTTAGGGTCCCTTGAAACTCAAACCATTCTATACTTCACAACAGAGTGGGTATACACCTCTTGCTCAAATATATATAATTTTGGTTGACAGCTGTAATGGACATCAGAGCCTTGCTCTCCAGGGGAGATTCTGCTGGAGATCACCTCTGGATCAGCTGTCTGACTGGAATATAAAGGCACGCATTGGCACTGAGAATGGTGCTTCAGGGACTGAGAGATGATGCTTTCCCAAATGGCCAAGTAAAGCAGATAAAGGAGCTGTAGGTTGATGTGATGATTTAATCAATAAGATAATTATATTAATTCAATAGTTTGATACAAAGCCACTTCCTTTCTGTTTGATTTAACTGCATTTCAGAATTTTCATGGCTGAGTGGATCAAATACATAAAATAGCAAATTTGTGCTAATTAATTAATATCAGATGTATTTTCCTTAACTATGACTTGCAGAGGCCCAGAGCATTAACACCCAGCAACCACACCATGACAGCCCATAGATTTTTATCTTCAGTCGCCACACAGCCATTTACCTATGCCAGAATTCACCCAATATGCAGGACAACTGTACCACGAGGGGACCTGGCAGAGAACAGAGATGCATCCAGATCCTTGAAGTGTGGGCATCTATGCTTAATAGAAATTACCACTTCTGGTAAAGGAGTAAAGAAGGAGTAGTATCAGGTATATAGTTGTTTTCCATTTATAGGAAAGAGAAGTGTCATCCTTCAGGAGGATGGAAGACTTTAGGGGTTCACTTTTAACCTTGTACCCTAAGGAAACACCAGCTAGAGAAGCCAGCAACACCTCAAAGCTACAGTTCCATGGTGAGCCCCATCCCTACTGTTAATGCCCCAGAGAAACACTGTAAGAGGGAAAAACTCCAATGCAACCTCCACCTTGTTAGACTGCAGGGAATTCCTCCCCAAGGGAGAAAGCACTCTTCACTCTCCTTCCCACAAAGGTGTTCCACTGCTCCTGTTGCTGGGCAGCAACATTTGAGAAAGCAAACTGAAGGTGCTGGGGAGACTCGGGGTGTCTGCAACGACCCTTGGCTTTTCTGCCGTTCCCTAGGAAGGACAAAAAACACACTTCCACACTCCTGCCTGCAACTACATCTACATAGTAATTCCCAGTGCTACCACAACCGGCTTTCAGGCTCGATTCTTTTTCCTCCCTCTTTCTCCACCTGAAAATTTGCTAACCCCTGACACTGCCAGGAGAGATGCAGTGGAGGAGATCATAGGTCAGCCTTCTTCAAACAATTGCAGGCCTTCTTGCCAGGTTCCTCTCTGGGTAATACCATTCCTCCAGCAAGGAAGAAAAGCCTCTAATTAAAAAGACCTGGACAGCAACCCACCAGCTCCCACTCCTGCCCTGATCAATGAAGCTTGCTAATTAAAAGCAGTTGACCTGAGCAAAGAATGGCTTGGAGGAGATTAGCCCAAGGGAGACAAGATTTAAGAATTAAATTACTTGACTGGTCTGTTTCATTTTATTTTACAACCGCGGATCTTCCTCCTCCCCCACGCAGGTAAACGTGGAGGACTCAGTCCCAATTTGTAAGAGCAAAGGAGCAGAAAGCACGGTCCTGCTGTTTAATTCACTGTCAAACACCACAGGCTGAGTGCTTGGGGCTGTCGGAGCAGCTGCTCTGTCTGATCACCAGGTGACAACTGAAAAATGGCCGGGTGGCACCTAATTTCTGCAGTTTGATTAACTAGTCCTTTGCTCCCTGCCACATCAACAGGACTGGGGACAAACACACCAGCAGTGCCTCAGACATCTCGCTCTGACTCCACAGCCAGGGTCTCGCTGACGTATTTATCTGTGCCTGAAACCCCCCGGGAGATTTATGCCCAGCAATAAAAGGGAGACAACCACCACCCAAAAGTAATAGTGTTCAGGTCAGGTCCCCATCATCTGGCCTGACCAGTGACTCACTGGTTTGAGAATCCCACCACACAGGGCTATAAAGCAGGTGAGAATCCTGAGGCAAACTGACACGCAGCAAACACACCACCTCCCACATCTGGGATCTTGCAGGATGCACTGGGATTGCGAGGAAAACTCCCTTTGGAGAGCTCTCACATCTGATTTCCAGGGTTGCTTTGCCCTGCTCACGTCAGGGGGAACTGCAGGAGCTCAGCACCTCTAGAAACTCTGCTAATAAGAGGCAAAGCAGAAGAATGTAACGCTTCCTTGCTTCAGGAGAATTAGGTGGAAACGTCAGGCTTTTCCCCCATACAATTAGAAATTCCAGTGTGAAAGTGAAATATGTTCTCCTTCAACCACCAATATTGGAGGGCCTTCACCACAGAATAACTTTAAGGGGATTTGCCCAGAGCATATACATTTGCACAGAGAGAGAAACAAGAAGCTTCCTAACCAAATGCTTGGGATTTCATGTCCGTTCCACAAACAGTCTTGGCATTCATTTTTTATTTAAAATCATTGTCTTGGAGCTGAGAGGAATAAAACCAAGAGCAGGAGTGATGGCAATCCTATTTGTGTAACTTATTAATCCACTGCCCTTTTTTCTCTGGCATGCCATTCATTTCCTCTTCCCCTCTGATGTGTCTGCAGAGCCCAAAGTGTCCCCCCATACTCCTGACTGTTGATTCCAGATCTTCAGAGCATTTCAGCTTTTGTTCCCCCCATGGTTATTCTCTCTCCTTTTCTCCTTCATGCAGCCTGCAGCAACTTGCTTACCATTTCCCAACCAGCCCAGCTAGACACATCTGACACTGGACTGACCACCAGAGCAAGGCACTTTCTATTTCAGCTGCAATTCCCAAATGAAAATAATACGCTGTGGCTTCTTCCAGTCCCCTTAAAAAACCACCATGATTGCAGTGTGAGAAAGAAGTGATTGCATAGCATCCAGCAAAAGGAGCTGGTCAAGAATTCAGACCCTAGGGCACTAACACCGGAAAAAAATGCCCAAATACCTCCTTATGAAAGCCAGCCAAACAAAAAATAATTCAGCACCAGAAATTCAAACATAGCCAAGCCATCTGAGCGAGGCAGTAATTCGTATTCCTCCCCACCGAGGAAAGTGGTGCATAGGCGTGTAGAGTTAAATCCAGAGCTACTGCAAAACCAGAGATCTGTCTCTGAGGTGCCAGAGGTGCCCACAGACCTGGTGAGGCTCACCAAGCCCACAGGGATGTCGTGGCTCAGGCATTGTTTAAGCTGCATAAACAAAGATGTCTGAGATGTTATAATATGCTGTTTCTCAGCCCTAATTCCCCAGCTGCCATCCCTGAAGTAATCCCATCATTTTTATTACCAGGAGGGAGCCTATTGCAAAGCCAGCCACTTTTCCTTCCAAAGGGGAGAAATTTCATCAGAGATGCAGCAAAACATCCTCATCTGACTTGTGAGGCAAGAGATTACTTTAAAGAAAGTCAGTCTCTGCAGCAACACCTCCCTCCTGCCCTAAGGAAGAGAAGTACAGGGAGGCATGATGAGAAGCAAAACTGGATAGTCCATCAGAGGAGGGTGCTGAGGAGATGCAGTCCCTTCCAGCTAGCTGGCTGAAATTCAAATGCTGGATTACTGTCTCTGGCACACTTGTAACAGGAGGCAAAGGAAATGTAGTGCTCCCTTCCAGCCTTTCGGATCTACAAACCTCTCTCAGGCAGCAGACATTCCAGCCCACCTAAAGGAGGCTAGAATTAGAAATTAGACACATTTGTCATATAAAATTTCCAGGTACAAGGAACAAAGCTGAATTTCTATCAGGCAGAGATGCTGTAAAAACACTGTAGCAGCTGGGAACTCCAGTCAGGTGAAGGTCAGGGCTGCTTGGCATCCACTACAGTCACAGGCTTCTCAGAAAACCAAAAAGAGCAAAGGACAAACAGTTCCCCTTGGCAAGCTCTCTCCTGTCCAGCTGGATACGATGGGCTTTGAAGGTTGGAAACTCAGCGGGGCTGGCTGCAGTAAAACGGGGAGGAAAAGGGAGATATGGAAGAAGAAAAAAGTTAATCTTCAAAAACAAAGTGGTTTTGTTCATCTTCTCTTTGGTCACCAAGTTAGCTCCAGCTGTGACTTGGGTCTGGGACTGAAAGGAGAATGCCAGCTGGAACCCTGGGGAACTGGAGTCACTTATGTCTCTCCTTTGTACTGAGTTACAGCTCACATAAAAACGAGGGTGGCAAGCCCTGAAGGTGCCCTTTAGCCACATTAAGGGAAAAGTGCTGCAAAAGACAGACCTTGATAAAACACGATCCAAATGGGGACACATTCAGTATCCCTTGGGGTAGGTGACAGCTGCACAGGCAATCATCCTGACAGCACCGGGCAGGGCTGGGGCTCTGCCTTTGGCCCACATCCATCCTGTGCAGGAGAACATGGGATGCTCAGATTTGGCCGTGTCCTATTCCTCCTATCAAATCTCTGCAAAAGCAGCATTCCTCCACCTCCCTCCCTTGGACACCTAACAAGGATCAGCAGCTGGAAGCCCCTTACCACTGCCAAGCCCAGCACCCAAGGACCTGCCATCTGTGTTCCAGCCTGCCTTTTGTACTGATTTGTTGCGTTTTTGCCCTGATTGCACGCCTCGGGCAGGCGACAGTTGCTCTGTGCAGGACTTGGAGGAGGGAAGTTTTACAGCTTGGCTGCTGCCAACGCACAGATGTTACAGGCTGGGTCACGGCAAGGTGCTAAAGGCCCTCAGAAATGTTGCAAAGCATTAATTATGTTCCTGCAGCTGTTCTTTAACCCTCATCTGTGTCTCCTTTCTTCTACAGGCTGCCAGAGAGGCAACTGTGAACGGGAAATCAAAGCAGGAGGCTTTGAAAAGAAGTAAGGCAGAGTCTTTAAAGGTTAAAAGAAACAGCATTCTGTGAAGACAGGGCTTTTTTAAAGCTGTTTGTCCCTGCCACTTGCTTGGACACCTCCTCTTCTGCTTCGGTGCAGCGCTGAACTCCAACAGCATCCAAGGTGAAATGGAAGAGGTCGCCCAAATCCTGACATTTCACAGAGCACGTCTCAGCTTGACGGTTCATCCATGAGCTTGGGAATACTTTGTCTCACAAGACTGGAGCAAGGAATGATTAGTGGCACGGGTTTAAACAACCCTCCCATCTGTGCAGATAGAGAGATGAGGGGTTTCCCTGGCTTTCCACAGGTTTGTGTGAACCTCTTGAAGCCAGTCCAGAGGAAGGCCACAAAGATGCTCAGGGGGATGGAACACCTCTCCAGTGGAGACAAGCTGGGAGAATTGGAGCTGTCCAGCCTGAAGAAGAGAAAGCCACTGGGAGCGCTTACAGCCCCTTCCTGTGCTGAAAGAGGCACAAGAGAGCTGGAAAAGGATTTTGGACAAGGTTCTGGAGCAACAGGGGCGGGAGAAAGGCTCTAAACTGAAAGAGAGGAGGTTAGATTAGATATTTGTAAAACATTCTACCCTATGAGGGTGATGAGACCTTGGTTCAGGTTGCTCAGAGAAGCTGTGGCTGCTCATCACTAGAAGAGCTCCAGCCCAGGTTAGACAGGACTCAGAGCAGCCTGGTCTAGTGGGAGGTGTCCTTGCCCACGGCAAGGGGGATGGAATGGGAAGAGCTGCAAGGCCCCTTCTAATCCCAAACATCCTACTATTCGATAGTCAGAAAAACCCCAGAAATGCCCCAGCTGGACCAGAGCTGTACTCAAACAGACCAGTGACTAAGCTGACCTGCAGAACCCAAGCTTAGAGCTTCTCCCATCCCTGCTATGGAAGCAAGTGACAAGACAGCATTCAAGCAGGCTTACCTTAACACCTCTGGGAGATGTAGGAACCCAGATCTCCTGAATTCACCTCGTGTTCTCAGTGCCCTTGACAGCCACCATGTGCCAGGGCTGGCAACACACCCCCTGGTGCTGCCCAGGCACTTCTCTGGGCAATGGGAGCCCTGGAAAACATGAAGTTACTGCTGAGGAAGTAGATCCATGCCTACAGCACAGTGCCATTCATAGCTGCCACTGCAGGAAAGCAATTAAGGAGGTCTGCACCTAGATTTGAGCCCGGCTGAACATCAGGACTAATGAGTAACCACACGCCACCAGAGCAGCCATTCTGGTGCTAAAATTGCAGTCTGCCTGGGGGGGGCATCTCCATACCCCACAAACCAGAGGTTCCAAAGGGGAGAGTTTGTCCATTGCTTATCTTCAGACCAGCTGCAAAGTAAAGCTCCATCTCAAACATGGGCATTCAGCAACATATCTGCATTGGCTGGGCTGCAGCTGTGCCTCAGGACCATGAGTGGGCTGATAAAACCCACCAGGCTCCTGAAAGGCCTCTCCCTCCCCTATTCCCCGTGCTTTAAGCTGCAGTCAAACAGAGCATAACTCCTTTTAAGACTTGCAGATGTGTGTCTGAATCTGGCTGGGCAGCAGCTTGTGCTGGTGAGAGGGAACAAGATTGTCTCTGGAATCCTTTGTGCTGCAGCTCTCTGTGCACAATAGGCTCCCGCACACTCGTGGGCTGAATAACTTTTTATGCTAGAGATGAAGCAAGGGGGGGAGAGAAAAAAAATAATAATACAGACACAATAGCAAACAAACAAGCAGAGAGAGCGAGGTGATGGAAAAGCAGGCAGGAATAGCAATGCTGTTGTGCCCAGACACACTTTACAAACAGCATCTCCCACATTCAAAAAGGCATAAACTAATAAAGAATAAGTTTTTGCCTGACATCTCTTGGATGAGCCTTCAGTCGGGGATCGTTAGTACTCAGCACGTTGGCCAGGACTTGAACTTCTGCATAATGGCCCCAGACAGCTGCTGATACCCGCAGCTGCTGCTGGCACAAATGCTCACTCCTCTACATCACTTTGGAGTGATGATAGCTGAAAAAACAAAACAAAAACCCCAATGTCCAGGCCTTGAAAGGGGATCCATGGTAGCAATTAGCACTGAACCCCAAGGCCATGTAACACCAGGCTGAGCTATGCTGACAGCCACAGGTGAAGGAGCTTCTTCCAGGTAGCTCAGGAGCCTCACCTCAGATGCCCAAATAGGATTCTATTCCTCCCACACCAAAGCAGTGAGTGATGGCTTTCTCCCCTTCCCTCTGGGGCAGCCTGCCCCTGGATGTGCAGCCATTTCAAGCAGGAATTGGAGATCAGCAGTGTCACCCTTATAGTCCTTACACCCTGGGCTTGGGCTTTCATTCCCTGGGCAGCTGCCCTAGGGCAGCCAAAGGTGAGCCAACATCAGATTCCCACCATGATAAACCAACAGCCAAACAAAATCAGATTAAAGGCTTTGCAGGAGCAGCTTTTGTGTTAAGGCATTTCTGGACACCCCCGTTCTGCCTAAATATCAGAAGACAATGTTTTTATCTGACTAATAGAGCCCCTCAAACATGTGGCCCAGGCTGGCTATTTTAAAACAACATTCAGGAGAGTCTTTTGTTTCTGACAGAATAATTTAACACCCCACTCTTGCTGAGTACTCTCACCCCGAGGTATCAGAGTAGATCAGAAAGCCTGTGTTGGGGAAAAACCACAGAATCATTAAGGTTGGAAAAGACCTCCAAGATCATCAAGTCCAACCACTGACGCTGCAACATAACTCACATCCTGGAGCAGAAACTGCTACCTCCCCAAAAGATCCCTCAGCAGGGACATGCAGAGAGGCAGCTTCTCCCAAACAGCAGCTTTCCTCTTTCCACTCCTTTTTCCAGCATTCTTTATTTATTTCTTAATCTGCTTCCCCCCTCTTCCCTCTCCGACTCCAAATTCAAGTTATGTAAATGTTGCAGAGGGGCTGACATCTTCTGCTGAAGATGATCCCATCGGTGTTATTGTCTGGCTGCCAGCTCCTGGGAAACAGGCAAGGCACGAGGGCGGTTGCTGTTTTTAACCGGAGGCCGCGGCTGACTCGAGCGTTAGGGGAGTTAATGAGCACTGTGCAAAGGGAGGGAGGGCTGGCAGAAAGCAAACAGGGAAAGCTTTATTTTTACATTTCATTATTTTCATAAGAAAAATAAGCCTGGGACATTAAGGGAGGCGTAAAGGGGATTTTTTTTCTCTTAATAGCAGAATTTGCAGCTGGAAGAACCTGCTGAGATGTCCTGTGCCCAAATAGCAGGGAGGTGCCTGGGTCTCCACATAGGTTACCTTTCTCTTCTAGGTTTCAACATCTGTGAGTGTGTACACTGCAGCTCTAGGAGAGAGTCCACCGTGGCTCACCCCATCCACCCAACCCCATTCCAAACTCAGGATGGGTCTGCACAATGATCTTCTCTTGGGGGTCTCAGTCTCCAGGCTGCCCCAAGGAGTCCAGGCAGGCTGGGAGCTCCATCTCCAGCTCTAAAGCAGATTCAGGCCACTCAGTGGGTGCTCAGCACCAGGGAAGTAGAAACCAAAACCAGTGGTCTCCAGAAAAGATGGATGGGGCCAGCAAGCCTGACACGATTCCCCATAAAGCAACAGGGAAGAGGTTAAAAGAGAAGATTTATGGGCATATATCTCTGCCAGAACCACCAGGTGATCATGTGTACACGTTTCTCTACTCTAAGACCTAATTTTCCACCATTTCCCTTGATTTGCTGTTCCTATTCTCCCATTTCCTTGATTTAAGGCCCAATTATTTCTTGTCCTCTTGCCAGTGAAACAAAATATTTCATAAGCTCTCCTGCTGCCTCTCGCCACTCCCTCCCTCCTTTGGATGCTGGTTTCAATGCCTGACTCATGCTTCGTGTTCTCTAAAATTTAGAGTATTTTAGTGAACACCTAACAATGATTTTTCCATTTTTCTCAGTGATACAAATGGGATTTGGCACCTACTAGCTTGCCGTTGCAATTTAAGTGAGTCCGTGGCTGCCACAGTTCTGGCAAGTCTTTGCAAAGCAATCCCTGGAGATTGTCACCTGGGCAAGATTTCATTGTTTCCTTCACAAGGGATGAGACACACATCCTGGGCTGAGCTGGAGGTGACTCTGTGCTGGGACAGGGAGAACAGCAGACAAATAAAATCTGTAGCTCATCCAGGCCAGCTCCAGCCGTCCAGGGGAGAGTTGGGGACTACCATGCTACACAAATTCAGGATCTGGTCCTCCTCCTGAAAGATATAGACAAACTCTGTCCTCATTAAAAAGAAAGAATAATTGGTTAGTCCCCAGTCTAAACTTCTAAGCATCATCAAATCTTCCAAATGGCTCCTCACAGACTGGCTTCTGTCAGCCCACTGAGCACCAGTCCTCCAAAATATTCCTAGGCAAACACCCTCCCCTCCCCTTGGAGCAATGGTTGTACAATAAATTTCCATCCCTCTTCCTTCTCCTTGCCCAGGCTTGCATTTCCATACCATTCTCCTACTAGCTCCCACAGCCATACCCAAACCTGCCCCAACACAACACAACCATGAAAAAGACAGTTAAAAGTGTTATTTCAATACTGCAAATCTTTTTCACAGAAATGGATCCATAATGTTGGGTGAGATTAAGCACAGATCAAAAAAAGAGGTTCCTTCAGTCATGAGTCTAAGAGAGGGGAAAAAGCTCAACATTGCTCTGAATCAAGCTGAACATGGACTCAAAATTGGTTCTCCTCAATTCATGCAGACCCCCAAGACCTTGAACTTCCATAACCATCAGTTGCTTACCCCTACCTGCACAACATAATTCATTTAGCCTTCATTTTTCCCCAGACAAAACCCCAACCAAAACCAAACACAAAACCACAACTCAATGGTCATGCACCCTTTCCACTTAAACACCATGGAAAAAATCTCAAATTTGAAAGTTGTAGCACACCAGCTGGCTCTAACTTGGGTGGCTCTCCAGAAGGGACATCTCCAGAGATTCTAGTCCCTCCAGTGGCTGGCTGGAAGCAACAAGGAGGAATCACCTTGAGAAGACAATCAGGAGAAAAGAATAGGATGAGGTACTCCCTCCTAGATATTTTGAGCTACCCTGTTCTCTTCAGCCACACAAACATTTACCACAGCACACGGAGAAGTGCCCAGAACTGATCTCATGCTCAGATTTGGGGTCAAGCAGGAAAGAGAGCCGGACACAAGCTGGGAGATGCAGAGCTCTGTCAGAAATCAGGCCCTAAAACATTGCAATGGGAAGCCCTAAGAAGGTCAAAACATTCACACATCCCAGAGCAGGCAGGATCTGGACTTCACACCCACCATGGCTGCTGGCAGCTTGTTCACACATTTCATGGAGCCTGGAGAACAAGCTGAGGCCTGCAATGCTGTTTTGCCACACCAGACTTACTGCTGTATTACGGAATTGGGCAACTTCACTCAAAAAAGCTTCACAAAATAATTGACCATCAAATGCCACTAGAGTGAGAACACTTTGGTCTTTGGCAACCCAAGAAAGGACTGAGAGTTGTTAGTGGGGCAGCTCTTTACCTGAACTTATAAAGGAGAAAAAAAAAAAAGGAGAAAACTAGCCCTAGCTAGAAATGTCAAGTAGGAATGAAAACATGAGGAAAAACTTGAAAGACTCTGCAGATCTCCCTATACAAGGCAATCATCTCTTCACAGCTGAGGCTGCACAAGGCAAGACCTCCTCTATTTTGAGTGCCTGGAAAAAGCTTCTGGAACCCCATCTGCCACTCCGTGGGTCATCAGACCTGCTCTGGACTCCTCCTAAGGATCAGCCCAGTGAGGGCTTCTGAAATTCCACTCACAGCTTGGGGAAGTTTGGGGACCAGTATCCCCCAAGATCTGTCCAATCCAAAGGCCTCAGAGGATCCTTACCAGGCAGACTTCATCCCTCCCTTGGTACAATCAGCTCTGCTAACTGTATTGGCCTGAGGGATAGTAGATTAATGTCACTTTTAATTTATCATGTGGCTGTGGCTGGCTGGAAGCATCACCTCCAGAGGAAGCTGACTCACCCTAAGCACAGTTTTCTGAAGGGCCAGCCAATCCTGCCCACTAGACCAGCTTCCCTTCAAGCTACCTGTCAGCCTAGCACAGACTGGACAACCCTCAAAACCTGACACACCACAGTTCATATTCCTGGCAAGTACCATCACAGAGCTGAAATCCCCCGAAAAGTACTGGGAATGGTAAAAGCAGGCCATTAGGGTAGCTTTATATGAATAGCTATCCTCGGTTGTAAAGTGTGTTTGGAAGGACCGTTACACTCCCTCCGCTGCCTTTCCTCAGAGGAAAGAAGATAAATGTCCAGATGGATGTTCATAGCCCAGGGCAAGGGAAATACAACATCCTCTGGAAGAGTGAGCAGAAGCACCGGAGACATGCAGAGACTTTGCTCAGAGCCAGCAGGATCAGCTTCCCCAATATCCCATCAAACTCAAACCACCCATGGCAAGCCCACTCCAGGCCCTCTGTGCCACTCTCCCAGCATCCTGATTGTGAGGTGTCAGGGAAAGAGGTGCCCACCCTGATCCTGGACAACACAGCACCATCAGGGATGACTCAAGAGGACAAGACTAGAGCATGTGAGCAGAGCAGTGCCTCTGTGTGCTTACCCTGCTGCCCAAACAACTCCTCTCCCATTTGATTTGACCATTCCACGAGCCCAGGGATGAGCTGTGTGGTCCTCGGGGAGCTCACTAAGCCAGTATTTCTGTAGGAAATGGAAGCTTGTGCACCAGAATCTAAATATAGCTTTAAAAAAAAATAAAATCAGCCTCTACTCTATCTGATCAAGAGAAAAGCGTTTGGAGGGTAGATTGAGACAGGAATGTTTGCTCAGATTTATGGGGATGGGGAGGAGGTTGTAGAGGTCTAAACTGAACCCATCCCTCAAGCGGAAGTTTAACTGCAAAACCCTGAAGTCCAGCTGTAATTTCCTTTGTAGCCTGGCAAAATGCCAGAGGTCCTTCCAACCTCAGCTATATGATTCTCTGGGATGCAGAATTCTTGGGACTCTATTTTGATGCTGGAAATAGGAGGAATATGGTTAGGGCCCCAGCAGATCTTCTATCCCTCGTCCCACCTCATCTGACTGAATCCAAACCTTTGTTAAAAAAGAGCTCCAGCCCTTTCCCCAAAAGGAGCTGTTAAAAGACATTTACAGCCTTGGAAGAGCAGATGTCCACCAGAGATCAGTTTTCCCATGGGATGGATCAGATCAAAAGAACAGGGACAACAAAAACCCTAAAATGCACAGGTCCTCAAATGCTGACACATTTCTCAGCATTTTCTTTGCTAGATTGGGGGCGGGGGGGAAGAAGACAGCATGGAAGAGAGATGTAACTTGGTTTACTGGACGCTCCTAATCGAGCTCTAGTGCCCAGGATCAAAGATTAGTTGATTAAAATCCAATTTCAAAGCTTATTAACTTTTGAATGAGAAATGCTGCTATGGTGAGCTTACTCGGGCAGGCTATTTCTGGCTTGGCAGAAGCGGCTGGCAGGGAAAAGCAGCTCTTTGCTTATCAGCACCCAGCTTAGACCCAGATGAGGCAAGAGGATTTCTCCTCCTCAGACCACTTTAAATCAGGACTAAATGAACAAAAGGACTTCCCTTAAGCTGGATATTAAAACCAGCTGGGCATTTCCCCTTCATGCCACCACAGCTCATTTGGAAGCTATGCAGAGCCTTTGTGTTGTTCTGCTAAGTTACCCAAAATTCACTTCCCTGCAGAGTATTCTGGTCAGGCTGGCAAGTGACAGCTCTGACATGAAGTCTCTGGGTATCTTCAGCCCATGTCCTCCTTTCCCAAGCAGCTCCTTGTCCTTACAGCAGCTGTGCCACTACAACCAGCTCTGACCCCCTACAAAAGGGGCAGGAAACCCTGGCACTGCCAGCTGAGAGAGATTACAAGCCCAGCTGAGATCTGTTTGCCACAGGCTCTTATCCTGAGGGACATAAATCCCAGCTCTTAACCTGAAATCCTTTCAGGACACCCCAGAGTATTTTAAACATGTCAGATACAGAATCACGGAATCATTTAGGTTGGAAAAGACCTCTTAAGATGTAGGGTGAAACTGCATCCTGGAGCTCTAGGGTTGAACACATTCCTTGTCCTAAGGACAAAAGGGGGTTAAGCACTGCCTTTGGGGAGCCAGTTCATCCCATCCCCTCCTGTCTGAGCTAACCCTAGTACTGCTTGCAGAGATTTTCCCAGCTTTTCTGCTCTTTCCCAGGCACAGCAACCATAAAGATGAGCACTGCAACACAGAATCCCACAGCAAACTTTCTCAGGTGGTAAGGGCCCATTTCTCTCTCAGGTTTCCAGAACATCTCTCGTCTGAGGAAACAGTATTTAAGGCCATCTGTGCCCAAACAATAGGCTTCACCTCTTGTGCAGAAGGACTGAATTTATCAGCCAGATGCAGTCACTGTCTAGATCAGCTATCGATTGGAACTCACATGGGTGCTACTAAGGTGGCAACTGTGAAGCACCAAGGTCTGGGTCTGACACTTGTCCTGCTCACAGTGAAACACGCAATGTGTCCTCAAAAAGCACCAGAACGAGAGGAGGTTAACACGAAAGCAGGGGGGGTGAAACACAATTCCTGCTGTAGTACTTTAAAGAGGGAAAGCAGCAGGCAGTCTGGGTGACCAAGTTTGCTTTGAAGAGTGGTTGGTGATGGCTACATGACAAATACCTTGTCTCTCTGGGAGGCACCCCAGTAGCTTCTTTCCTCTCTCCTGCTGTGCTCTGGGAATTGCAGACACACTGCCCAGAGCAGCATGGCCAAAGGAACTCCACTTCCAGACTCTTCCAGACCCAACTCTGAACAGCCAACAGATCAGCAAATGACACAGCAAGTACTGACTTCTCCCTGGTTCAATTAAATCTCATCTTTAACCAAGGAAAACAGAAAACAGCCTTGCAACCTGCCTCCGGTACACATGAAGTATGCAGGAGCTCTTCAAAAGGATTCCTGCTCCTGCAGATCAGGCACAGGCTTTCAGAAGAAGAAAATCAGTTATTTCCACACATCTTTTTGCAATGTTCAACCAGGTTCCTGTTACACATGGTGCCTCTGGGGGAGGAAGCAGTGTGGACAGCACAAATCAGAGGCCTCCCCCATCCCTGACAAACCCTAATAGAGAGAAAAGGGTATAGCTGCAAACTTCACCTCCACATGAGCACAGCAGGGATCCAGTCTCTGAAACCAAGCCCACAGAAAACTTTGAACTCAGAGGAAAAATGCTGGCACAGAAGTGTTGTAGTATAAGACCTCCCTGCTGGTGATGAGGCAGCTCTTACCTTGGGGAAGGAGCATGTGTTTCTCCCCTAAATTGTACAGAGGTCAGGATGGAAAGGCACAAAGTTTCTTCTACGAGTAAAAAGATGTTTTTTAAACTATCTCCAAAAGCAGAGTCTGATTCTGCTGTTATTCAGCCTATGCCACCACAGCAGCCCAAAGAGCTACGTGTCCCCACACAGCCTGGGAAAGGGCCAGGAGGTCAGCATGGGTTGAAGTGTCACCCTTGAGCTCTACCTTGTACTCCCAAGAGCAGCAGCCCTGCTCTCTCCTGCAAGCCTACCTTGTGTATTCCAGCAGCAAGCAAGAGCTGAGCTGTGAAACAACACTCAGGAGCAAAGGCAACACCAGATCAGCCAGGCGAGCGCTGAGGAGAGGTGACAGTAACAAGGAAGGTTATGTTTAGCCTCACATCTGTGCTGTTTGGAAGCTCTCTTCACAGGGAAGGAAAAAAATAGCTTAAGAATAAGTCTTTTACTTGGAAAACATCCAGTCTGGGAATAGAAAACAAGAGTCTAAGAAAATGAGTAATTGGATGGAGAAAGATTGTTGAGCAGGCGAGGTCAGGGGATGCAAGGAGCACAAAGGACCAGCAGCACAGGAAATATTTGGGGAAAGCAGCCATCTTCAAGGCAGACAGGCATGTTCTGGCTGTCTCACCAGGATCATCTTTTGGAGGGGAAAGATAAAAGCCCTCTGCTGCCTCCATTTTGCACACTCCTACAACATGGGAAACCAGCTCCATTCTTCCCTGGGCTCCTCCATCCCAAAGCCCAGCAGAAAGCCAGATGCCAAGCAGGAACTGGGAGCTACTGGTGAATGTAGCTCAGTGTGGAAGACATGGAAAGTCACTGAATCTGGGTCTCAGTTTTAAGCCAGCTGCTCCAGACAGTATCTTAACATCAGAGTCCACTTGCTCCTCCTATGAAATGCCCCAGTACTTCCTTCTCTATCCTCACTCAGCCCCACCTGGATCACATCATACTGGGAGAGCAAGTGCCAGCAGAGGAGTAGAAAGGCACACTCTGTTTACTCAGGTCTAGTTCAAGCACACGTCATTGCAGGCACATTCCTATCTAGTCTTCCATGCCCCTGGAGCCAACCCACCATGGCAGCAACAGGATCCTTCTCTGCCCACTCCAGTCCTAAGAAAGAAACACCATGCTTGGTTAAAATTCCAGACAAAAAACCATCTGGGCTACATAATCCAGCTCCAGACAGGCTTGCTAGGGATATTTCCCCATTACTGCTTCAGTGCTGAGTGACAGATCTGAGTCCCACTGCATTAAAGGTGGTTGCAAATCCAATTTCCTTCCCCAAAAAAATGAGGCATGTTTGCACCTGCCTCGACCCCCCTGCACCCTGCATAAGGATGGAGTGACCAGCTGAGCAATGAGCACAAAGCCCACATGGCATTAATCCTCCATGCTCATATCAGAAATCCAAATCTCTAATTTACTTTATCCTGAAGTCACTTAAATTTAAGCATCACTCCTGGCCCTACTTCTGTATTTATTTTTCTGGTTGCAGATATAATTGTTATACTAACGGTGCCTTAGTTGTGATTATAAATACCCAAACTCCCATGCCTATGTATGTGCAGGCACGCATCCACACACTCTCATTCTTCTGCCTCTTGAGAAATGGGTCTGTTCCGCTTTCTTCTGCTACTGATAAAATATTGATTAGGGAATTTGAAAATTTGAAATGATTTAGGAGTCCCTGGATGGGAAACGTAATGTACTGTGCCGGTCGCATTATGAGCCATCCATCACCTGTCAGCAAGCAGCAAGAAAGTGACAGAATCAATACAAACGTGTCTGAAGATGGGTTTAATTCATTTCCCTTCCCCCTCAGGCCATGGCTGGAGCATCCCAGCCGGAGGAGGAGGAATCTCAGTAACACCAGCCCAACCTCAATCCACTCAAAGTGCAAGGGGGTTAACTTCTTCCTTGGCAGTCCAACCACAGCAGGGCCAAGATGGGTCACCTTGGCCACATTCCCAGGGGAATATGGCCAGGCCAGGCCAGCCAGGAATTGCTAAACTAGACCCTAAGGGCTGCATTCCCCTGCTATTGTGCCCTGAGATGGTTTGGGGTACCTGGAGTGTCTACGTGGGTCACAGCACCTACACAGCTCCTGCTTGAAGCTGCTTTCATTGACTTGAGCAGGTTATTATTTGTCCCCAAAGCCTCCCCACAGCTGGTAATTCCAGCCTGTCCCAGCACATTTTACACCATGAAACACTCCCATGCATTAGTCTGCTTTCAGAGGGACTGGACTGGCCAGTGTGACTCTCTACTAGCTTCCCTACTTCCCAGCCAGCAGACAGTATGAATCTCACCTTACTTCCCTTCTGCACCACCCACCTTTAGTCAGCATGGCCTGATCCAGCTCCTTGCTCTTCAAGCATTTGTTGTTCTTACTCTCACCAAGAGTTTTAAAATAAAATTGAAAAAAAAAAAAAAAAGAAGAGGTGAGCAGAACTCATCCATAGGGCGATACATCATCCTCCCGCATTTTGCAGATGGATTCAATTGGCCTGTGATCCTATTTTGCAGATTCCCTTAGAGCACTGTAATTCATCCTGCAAGGCATTCCAAATGAGACCGGACAGAGCACCAGGGAAATGACAAGAGCTGGGCGCCCTGCCTGCTCCCCAGGAGCAGAGAGGGTGACCAGGCAGGATATTGCTCATGTGTGATTAGAACTAATTATCCCAGGGCACACCACAGGAGGTGATGGCAGCACAAGGGCAGCTCAAACAGGGCCAACAGAGCTCCCAAAAGCTGCTCCTTAACTCAAGCCAGCCCACCATGGACGACGTTAGGCAGCAGCATTAACATGGCTGTAGAGCACATAGTGTGGCACAAGGGATGTTCCACAGAACAGGCAACTTTTGACCTGCTAGCTGTGGGTGGAAGACCCAACACCCTGCTGGGTGGGAACAGGAGGATCTCCAAGCTTCCACCTTGACTGGCTGTTTGTCCTGACAGAAGCCTGACAGACAACCCTTCCGTCTTCCCAACATCTTCCAAGGCTTCCAGGAGGCAGCACAGGCCAACGGATACAGGAGCAAGCACTCATCTTCTGGGCAGCATGTTTCTCCTCTGTTCTTTAGCCGAGGATATGGCTGCAAGTATGGCTTCTTAGACAAAACTTTCTCATTTATTTTGATTTTAATTCCATTATTTAATAGACTGCGAAACCCTTAATGTGGGAGTCTCAACTACTGCAACTGTGCGATTCACTCCAGATACATCCTCCTGCCTCCCCATCCCTAATGGACTCTATAAACGGTTTCCAAATCCAGCAGAAGTGCTCTATTTGCTGCCTAGTATACCATATAATCTTTTGCAGAGGTAGTATTGATCTTATTAAACCTGCAGCCATCGAGTCCTCAAATGTCTCTCAGCATTTGCTTGCCTACAGCAAAGCAGAGTAGCTCTTCCAGCCCCACAGCAGTGTTCAGGTGACAGCACTAGCCTACACTGACCTGGAGACGAGGGGATCAGTGCATCCCTGAGAACAATTTAATAGTCAGTAGAGCCATGGCTGTAGGGTGTTTAGTCAGAAGCAATACCCTGTCTCAAAAAGAAATGTCTGAGTCATTTTAACTGTAAGAGACAGAAATTAGGGACTAATTCAGGCCGTAACAGGTATTGAATGCCGAGTCCAGAAGCAGCTCTGCTCATAGCTAATGGATTTTGCACAGTGAGACTGGCTCAGGGCTCTAAGCTCATCTCTCCAGAACACTCACAAGCCTCACTAGCAGCCACTTTGCCAAATTTTTATCACCCGTCCATAAAGGGAGAAACTCATGAGATTACTTACATGGTCCTCTCCAAACAAGCAACCCTTCCCACAGCACAGAAGCTGGCTCCAGATGAGAGAGGAGAGGCTATAGGAGGCTGGGCAAGGAAAGCAGCATTAAGATGCTAAGCACAGAGTTGGAACTCTAAAAAAAAGTATATATACGCATGTGTATATGCAGGAACATGAAGCTCACCTTTTTGAGGGAACGCAACACCACAGCGTGCTGGGAAGGCAGAGGCACAGAGCACAATCTAACCAGATGTTTTCCTGACAGAGCATCAGCACTGGGTTATGTTCCCAGGCTGCCCTGGCAGCGACATCCAAGGAGAAGACAGATGGCAGCTCCACAGCGGAGCATTAGGACCATGACTCGTGTCTTTCTTCTAGACAAGGCTCTGGTGCTGCCAGCTTACAGCAGGCACTGAAGGAAGGGGTGATAAGTGGCCACCGTCTGGCCCAGAGGCGCTGGGGTGCCAAGAAGAGGGGAGAAGGAGGCAAGGCTTCCACCCCTTTGACATTCGTGCTGACCCAGTTGTGTCAGCCCCGCTCGTCAGCCCATCCGTCACCCTGCTGGCTCCTGCCAGGGCCTCGGGACCTGCAAAGGTGGCTACACATGTTGGACTATTTGTCTTCTCAGATTCCTGGGACAAGGGGGCTGACAGCCCTATTAGTTATCTCACAAAGCAGAGCCCAAACACAACCCCAGAGAGGACAGGGAACAACCCCAGGGAATAAGAGAGCGTCAATGCCACGTGGCTCCAAGTTTCCCAGGGAAAGGTGAAGCATCAGTATAGCCTGAGAACTGAAATCCTTGCAGGAAGTACGTGGGAAAGAACTCTGGAAGCTGAAGCTTTCGCTCATCACCTGTCATCTTTCCTTAGCCAAGAATAAGTTGCTTTTGATAACAGGCAGGGATCATCTCCACTTTCAGCACTGACCTTTTAACCCTTGACTTGGGATGTACCCAGGCTGGGAGACCTAAACTTCTCCTGCACCAATTCCAATTAATCCTGCACTCTTCAAGATGGCAAATTATTGCACTGGGAACCAGCCACCCACTCATACCCACTGCTATGAAAAGGAAGAAATACTGATCCAAAAGCCCAAAGAAGCCATCCTGGAAGGATAAGGTAGGGACCTGGATCTCTCTGTGCCAGAGGAAAACCAGGATATATGGTTTTCATACATCACAACAACAGCTCATCAAGGTGCTGAAAGCACCAGGCACAGAGGTCAGATGACTAAGAATTCTGCCACAAGTCCTCAGAACACATCAGTGGGATGTCACATCATCTTATTCCAGAAGAACAGCAGAAGAAGTGTCCTGCTCCCCACACTGCCCAACCAACACTCCTCCAGACAGTGCAAGCATTTCCAGTGCACTCATACACCCAGACCATGCATCAAGGCAGCTCCTGACTTCCCACATAAGCTGTTTTTTAGGTAGAGATCTCCACGTGAGTGATCGTAACCCAGCTTATCACTGTCACCCAAAGCTGCCCACCTGCCCTGCCAACATCTCCAGCAGAGCAGGATCCCAGCCAGCACTAGGTCCAGGATCTTCCCCAGCTGTTCAAGACACAGCCAGAAGGCAGAGACTGAGCCGAGGCTTTGTAAAATGGAGCGTGTTGTAGGTGGGGAGGAGGGGAGACAGCTCTTTGAGCAAGTAATTTCAATTGCCTTGAGAAAACAGGTTGTTAAAATTATAGAAATAAATGGGTTTTTTTGAGCAGCCTCAGAAACACTTTCAGAGAAAGCTTCCAGGTAGGAACATTGATTGCAAATACTTATTAACTGCTCCTTCATTATCAAAGGGATGTGATACCTATGTTTACAAATTTTGATACATTTTTATTAAGCCCACTTAACTGTTTAGTTCTCTAAACCTTCCCAGAAGAGCCGTCACCAAGCAACTCCCTCCACACAACTTCCACTTCTGCACAGGCAGGCGTGGGCACTGGAGGAATCACTCAAGCATCTGCCTGTATCGAGGAACACACAGCTCCAGTGTTAGCCCCAAAATGGCTCTTTTGATCCCAATTTCTCCAAAAAAAGAAGGATCTCATTTCAGAAGATGTGTGATAGGGTCTCTTACCCACCTTTGTCCACTCATGAAAGCCATCAGCCAAGAGATTGCAGGTCCCTCTAACTCAGTCTCCTGTCTCCCACAGCAACTGGGCTTGATGCTAATGGCAAGAACTGAAGACAAGGTGGAAGGTGGAGGTGTTTTCCCAGGATGATTCTCCAGCTCCTAGCAGCCCAGCACTTACAAGCTCCCAAGCTGTAAATTGCTTCGGGGCTGCGTTTAGGCCCATCATCAAGAGTTATCTGCCATGAAATTGCCAAGTTCCTTTTTAAAGCCTCATAATATTTTTTGGCCACCACAACATCCCAGGACAACACGTTTCCAGGACTGAATTAGTTTTCCCCCCCCACACACAGCATGTAAAGATGTTTGGTTTAAACCTGAAATCCATTAATTTCTTACCCTGCAGGAAACAACAATTACCTTTTAATCATCTTCTTGGGTGATTTTATCCATGCCCCAAGTCCTCCTTGTTGATGCTTTTCCCAAGCTGGCGAGTCCTGACCTAGGGTACCCTCAGATGGAAGCTGTGACACCAAGTTATATAAAGCACAGCTCCTTACTGTTGCCAACATCTTCTCCAGCAGCAACGTCAGCGTGAGCAATGCCCTGTGCTGGGACAAGTGTTCTCCTCTGGGGCTCCTCCCTGGAGCTGCTCTTCCACTGGAGAATCAGAAGCTCTGTTTATTTTAAGCAGGCTAGAGAGAGGCACAGGCACAAGATGGGTGAGGAGGATCCATGCCTCAGGTCACTGCTTCAACGAGAGACAAGATTTCCCTCTGAGAAAGCCTGTGCCAGAGGGATGCACAGATTGTCACCTTCTGGCTGCTTGGGATGGAGTTTCTGTCCAAAGAAGAGGCATCATGCTGATGGCCAGATTCCTGCAGGCTTCCACAGCCTCCATCACCCTGCTGGAAGAAGGGGGTCCCGCCAGCCCTTCTCCAGTAATCCTTCCTGAGGATTGCAATGTCCCAGCTACAAACAGCCCTCTGAGTACACAAGAAGCACAGCAATACTGGTGTGGTCTGCAAGCTCCACCTGCCACAGGGAACACAGCCAGTCCACCAACACATTTTGTTTTCAGAAGCTGGAAACCTGGGTATGCTGCCAAAACACGGATTCTTCATCATTAGCACCTTGCCTAAGAGTGCACATAGCACGGCTGGGGTTTGCAGGAGAAAATGGGAAATATCCTCTCTCTGCATCCAGCTGTTGTGGAACACTTCATCACAACAGGAAACCCAGCACGGCCCAAAGCAGAGACCCACAGGTACAAACTGACAGGCACAATATATCCCATGGCCTGCATTCCCCAGCAAACACCTCCTACCAGCTCAAGCCCTAGAAAAGCAGTTACACCTTCCTAGACACATTGCCTCGGTGTTACAATTTTCATACCGCTAAAGACAGTGGGTTGTAGCCACCAGGTGTGTTTGGGCCTTCAGCACTGCTGCAGGCTCGCAAAATGGAACCAAACTCTTTGCCACAAAAGCTCAACTAACCAAACCCAGGCTTATGCCTCAGCCACACACCTTCCACAGACACCTTGGCCAGATAAGCTGATTCATCTCCAACAATGCCATACCCTGCCTAGCTCAATCCTAATCCAGCACCTGCAAATCCCACTGGGGGGTGGAACAGATCATCTCTGTCACCAGCAGCGAAGCACAACCAAAGCTTTGGGCTTTTCTCTACTGCCCAGACATTATTTCATCCACGGAGAGAATGCAGTGGAAGGACTTTTCAGACACACAGACCTCATCCCTCCCTCGCTGCAACTGTGTGGTCCCAGGGGCCTTAATTATCCAGCATCCTTCTTTCAGGGAGCTGCTCTCTGGGAACATTTGCATGTTCGACTCCTCTGGACAAGTTCTGAGGCAGGCAGCTAATCCTCTCCCAGGTCTCAATGTCATATCAATTTTCCCATTCGAAGCTGAGCTCTCTCCATCAGGGGTTTTAAACTAATGAGACGTACCGAGGCCTCCAACTCTGGGAATATCAAATGCAGTGGGATTCAATTTCGTTTGATTTTCCTGTGGTTTTCCCTTCGTAATTAACACCAGACCGCATGCAACTTCTCTTCATCCTATCACTGGATACCATCTCAAGACAAATATGTCAGGAAAGGTGATGCTCCTACCCTACGCTGCCAAAAGCATAATTTTTTTTTTTTTGCTTCCTTCCCCCTGCCATGAATATAATCCACATCCTCAAGGAGCTATTCAGACCCTTAAATTTCCAAGAGCAGTGGCACAGATCTCTCAGGGTTCACAGCCCCTCCTACTTCTTACTCATAAGGATTATGCTCCAGAAACACTGGTGCATGGCCACAAGCTCTGAAAGGATTTAATGGGTCAGTCTCTCCTAAAATCCTTAGGGGGATGAGAATCTCCAGTGTGCCCTAGCAAAGATGAGGACGAATGAATCATAGAATCATTAACGTTGGAAAAGAGCTCTAAGACTATTGAGTCCAACTTTATCTGTTTCCATGGGCATCCTTTCCAAAGGCACCCAGAAGCCTTTCTACTACAGCAGGTGTGCCACACTGCTGAGACAACAGCTGGCACTGACCATTGGCTTGGAGACCACACAAGCCAATATCCCCTTTAAAAAAAAAACCTAAATGAGCTCAGTTGTGCCACATCCAATACAATCTGCAAGAAAGGCAATGCTCCATTTGATCAGAGAAGTTTGGAAAAGTCCCTCAGTGTAGCAAGGGGAAGCACAGCACCATAACACGGTGCAAAAACCTGATCAGCAAGGGACAGCTCCTACAGGCATTGATATATAGAGGTTTTGCGGGAGAATGTGTATCTTTGAATGTCCATTACTAAAAGCAGACACTGCCAACATCCCATGGCCTCGATCCAGCAGAAATCCCTGCAGAAAGGCTGTTCTCCAACCTGTCTAGGCAGAGAACACCCGAGGCAGGAAGGGAAGGTATTGCTCTAAGCAGAAGCAGGTCAGATCTGTGTTACACCAAGAGTGAAGCAGATCCTTCTCCACAGTTAGGAAAATAAAGATCACCAACCATCTACCCCATACACCTTGACCCTGGACTCTCACTGCAAGAGCTAAAAAAGTTCAGAGCAAGATCTGGGCTACTCTCCACCATTCAAGCACAGATATTAAATATACTTGTTTTAAAGGCACAGCATACTGTGGGCTATATTCCAAATTAGCATGCAAAATACCTAATTTTTCAAAGAAAGAACTGTTTTGTTTACAAGAGCTCAGTTGTCACCTTGACTTTTCTATCCAGGATAGCAGAAGCTGTGAGGGACTCACCTGGATTAATGCAGCCTGCAAATTTAAAATCATGCTCTTCCCTTGTACATCTATTACATCCCATTCCTTACAGTGATTTCCATACCAACAGCCCAAAATTTCCATTTCAAGAGATGCTGCATTGCATCTGCCCTCACCCCAGTTCCACCTTGGAAAAGTTTAGGTTCCATTCACTAGGCCATTTGCCACCTGAAGCTACAACCAACAAACTCTCCTGTTCCTGCAGCACCCCCATGGATGTTTGAGGGATGGATCCTGTTAATGCTCACAATGCTGTGTCCCTGCTTTGGAAAACACCAGCTCAGCCTCTTGCTGCTGTGCCAGGAGCCTGCAAGGTCCAAGTGTGGAGCGGCACCTCAGAGCAGAGTTCAGCAACACTTTATTATCACTCCGTCACAGAGTTCCCTGCACTGCCTGGCAGCTCCAAATGAGCCCTCCACGCTGTGACAGCACCACAGGACCACCGAGGTTTCATCAATATTCATGTCCCAGGGACACTCCAGAGAGCAAAGGAAGCTCGTTTTCACCAGCAGATCATTAAATGACAGGGAACAAGTGACCTCGCAAGACCAGCTGCGTCACTGATGTCACCAGGAGCTGAAAGGACAGAGACAGGGTCATCACCCAGCACTTCTTTTAATAAATAACAGCTCTAAATGAGCATGGCCTTGCCATGCCCGGCAGGACCCACGTGAGATTGGAAGCATGACGGACAAAGATGCCCAAACTGCAGTGCTGGACATGGCACTGCCTCCTCCCAGCAACCCTGACCAGGGGGATGCTGCTGGAGGAAGCAAAACAGAGCTGTAAATCTGAATTAAATTGCTGTTTCAGGCACAGTGCAGGGAACACACACAGCTCCCTCCAAGGGCAGTATCATTTAGGAGCACCCCAGGGCTTCCTGGAAGCATCCCAGCTCGGGGTGTTTAGCAGAGATCTTCCCCAGGCTGCACTACAGCACTGCACATACAGAGGTTGGATTACAGACCCTAATTGCTGCCATCCGTCACGTTAACAATTAGCATCAGGTTAATGCATTTCCACTGCTCTCAGGAGAGGGTGGAGAAGCAATAGGGAGTCTTAGTCCCAGTTTACCTCAGGTTCACTGGGAGGCCACATGAAAGCAACTCGCAGGCAAACTTTCCGCATACCCAAGTTCCCTGGGATATTCCCAACCTCTGAAAAAACCAAAGCCTCCTAGGAAAAATCAGCTCCTCGGGCCCTCCTATTTCAAGCAGACAGCTGCCCTACCTCCACGTTCACATGTACAGAAAGTAGCTAACAGAAAATCACCTCTCACCAAGACCAAGACAACCTCAGCGGTGGAAGATGCCACAGATTCTTTTTTCTTAGTTCTTTAACTGATGTTGATCCCCAACTCAGGTTCATCAGGTAAGGCTGATTCAGCCTTTAAACTATTCCGTGACCCCTAATCCCCAAACCTCCAAATGTGGTATCAAGAGTGCAACAGGCAAGCAAAGAACCTCCTGTACCTCACCTGCATGGCTGCACACTGAGTTTAGGGGGATTTGCAGCACACTCTACTTCAGAAAAGTTTTTCACCCTCAGGGGGGTGAAGTGTTGAGTCAGGAGCCAAAAATCTGAGGAGCAATCCTAAAATCATAGGATTTATTTCTAAAATTATTTGCCAGATCTGCAACTTCCACAAGCAAGAAGTCCCCTGTGTTTATCATTGTCCCCCAGAAAAAGAGAGTGCCTGAGTAACAGGACAGACCATATTCAGTCTTGGAAGAGCAGGATGTCTAAGGCCTCAAGTGAGAGATTTACACACTCACACCCCTTTAAACCAAATCAAAGACTGTGAGGCAGCAAAAAGCCTCTGCCAGGCCAAAAAGCAACATACTGACCCCCCAAAGAGCTCCCCAAAGTGTCCTGCAGCTGGGACTGAGGGACATAAAGGTGTGTGGGTGCTCAGCTGCAGCACACAGAGCTGTGAGGACACCCAGCAACACCCCTGCACCCACAGAGGCAGAAACATCCCAGAATCCAGAGCTCATCCTCGGGGAACCCACTGGAATTGTGTGCTGCAGTCAGCCAGGCTCACCCCAGCGCACCATCCTGGGCTTGGCCAGTCACTTCCAGCTCTGGGAGCCAAGTAGCCCTGGGAGAAGGGACAGCCAGGTGAGGGCACCTGTGTCTGCCCAGGCAGGAGCTCCGTGTTTGATACCGTGATATTATTAAAAGCCAACAATCCCCGCACTGTGGGTCTGGGACGGGGTGTTAAAGCCATCCACACACCCACACCCCACCACCAGCCCTCCCTGCACCTGCCAGCCTGGACTCGACCCCACAGCCCATCCCCAGTGGGCTCCAGCCCCACAGTCAGCTACCAACAGGGCTTGGACCTCGGCTGCAATCAACGGGGCACGAACCCTACAGTCAGGGGCCACCACCCCACATCCCCTCACGAGGGGTGCCCACCCCACAGCCTGTCACAGGCAAGTTCTAACCCCACAGTCCTACAGATTGAAAACGAGACCCCACAGCCCAGCACAGGCAAGTTGTAACCCCACAGTCCTATCCGACAGATTGAAAACGAGGCCTCACAGCCCGACAGGGGCAGCTTTCAGCCTCACAGTCCTTCAGATTGAAAACGAGACCCCACAGCCCGTCACAGGCAAGTTTTAGCCCCTCAACCCTTCAGATCGAGATCGAGACCCCACAGCTTGCCACGGGTAGGTTTCAACCCCACAATCCTTCAGATCGAGATCGAAAGCCCACAGCCTGTCACGGGCAGGTTTCAACCCCACAATCCTTCAGATCGAAAACGAAGGCCCACAGCCTGTCACGGGCAGGTTTCAGCCTCACTGCTCACCACAAAGCTTGGTGGCCCCACCCCTGGACACGGCCCCTCAGGCGGCGGCTCCGCGCTCGGCCCGCGCTTTAACCTCCACACGCGAGACACGCCCCCAACCCCCCTTCCGACCAATGGGCGGCTCTAAATTACCATCTATCGCAGTGCGCGCTGGGTAGCGCCGGCGCCTCGCCCTGAGCTGCAGGAAGCAGCCGCAGCGAGGTTTTATATAGAGACGGCAGCGCGGTGAGAGGCGTCCGGGGGAAGCTCACTGCCGAGGTCACGCACGGGGTGCGCGTCACCCGCGCCCCGCCTCGGGGAAGGTCTGA
>JAHLSL010000052.1:852059-873515 GCA_025920805.1 Petroica traversi
CAGGAGAAGCCGCGGCGGTTCCCCCGCGGACCCCGGCGGATGCTCATGGCCCCGCTGCGCTTTGAGACAGACTCACGGCCGGCGCGCTGAGTCCAATGGGTGAGGTGGGGCAGCGCCCCATAACCCAATTCAGACTACTCTCCCCCGGACACCTTTTTCCATCCCCTCTCTTCTCCCAGGCACCATATTCCGCTCCTACCCCTACTTATTCCCGACTTCAAATTACTCTCCTCCGGACACCTTTTTCCATCCTTCCACTCTCCTTGCCTTCCCCATACACCTTCGTGTTCTGCTCCTACCCCTATTTATTCCCCACTTCAAATTACTCTCCCCCGGACACCTTTTTCCATTCTTCTGCCCTCCTCGCCTTCCCCAGACACCTTCATGTTCCGCTCCTACCACTTTTTATTCCCAACTTCAGACTACTCTCCCCCGGACACGTTTTCCATCCCCTCACTTCTCCCAGACACCATATTCCGCTCCTACCCCTATTTATTCCCGATTTCAATCTACTTTCCCCCGGACACCTTTTTCCATCCTTCCCCAGACACCTTCTTGTTCCGCTCCTACCCCTTTTTATTCCCAACTTCAGACCACTCTCCCCGGACACCTTTTTCCATCCTCCTCGCCTTTCTCACACACCTTCATGTTCTGCTCCTATCCCTATTTATTCCCGGCTTCAGACCACTCTCCCCCGGACACCTTCTCCATCCTTCCCCAGACACCTTCATGTTCCAGTCCTGCCTCTATTCCCCACTTCAGATTACTCTCCACCGGCCACCTTTTTCCGTCCTTCCCCAGAAACCTTCATGTTCCACTCCTACCCCTATTTATTCCCGACTTTATAACCCCGAACCTGGAGCCCAGCAGAGGGCAACAAACATTCTAGAGAAGCATCTCGCTTATGAGGGAAGGCTGAGTGAGTGGAGAGAGGGGGCTTCATTAAAATTACACCTTTTTTTCACCGCCTCACCTTCCCCACACACCTCAGTGTTCCGCTCCTACCCCTACTTATTCCCAACTTTAAAACCCCAAACTATCGAAATGTTACCAAAGATTGGACAGGGCTTCAGGAACCACACGCAAGGGATGACAACAATGAGTTATACAAACCAGACCTAATTTTTGTGAAGGAAGAAGGTGGAGGCCTGGGGTCCTGCCTGGGTGGCCAAACTGTTCACCCCTCTCCCAGCCCCACACCCCCCATTTATTGACTTTTAAACCCAGAATCCTCCCCCTTATTTTACAAGGCCCTCCACCAAGCAGGCCCAAGCTGTGCCACCCTGTGCAAAATAACCACAAACACCATTTTGGTTAAAAAAAAAAAAACTTCCTGCAATTTCTCTGTGCCATCCCCACCTCACAGTGGGTTGGGGTAGCGATGCCGGGAAAGCAGCCTGGGTTGGGTGGGTCGGGCAGGAAGCTGGGAAACAGAGAGAGAGAGGTGGTGTAAGTGATGGGCTGCACCCCAAAATGCTGATCTGCCATCATCAAGATGCAACCACAAGCATCCTCCCTCCATTTCACTCACTCATCACACCCTCCCATCACTGTCCTTCCACTATTGATTTTCTTATGAGAAACCCTTATTCCCAGGACTGGTAAAACCCCCCCTGCCCACAGCAGATCACCTGAAACCTGGTGCCACCCCAAAATCCAGGAGAACACCCCTGCCCCATGCAGCACCACCCCTCTCACCTGAGAGACCTGGGCAGGGTTGAAGAGAGGGATTGAAGCCAGCGGTGGGAGAGGTCCGGGGTAGCCAGCCTGGAAGGATTGAAGAAAGAATCTTTACAGACACCCCACAGTTTCAGAGCCACCCCGAGCAGAGAGATGTCCTGCACACCCCCACCACACACGGACACACTTCCCTCCTCTCCTCACCTGCTGTCCTGCTGACTGCCTCCCATCCTTCTGCCAGGAGCCTTTCACCTCTGCAGGCACCGGACTGACAGCAAAGGTACTTTCACCCTGCATTCCTCCTAGAGCCAGCCACCAAAACCAAAAGTTAAGAGGAGAAACTCATAAAAGGCTGATGGGGGAGGGAGGTGAGGGAACCCGTGCGGAATTTACCGGGATTTCTGGAGAGAGGCTGAGCCAAAGGGATTGTCCCAGCTGCGAGAGGGGCAAGGGGTGGGGATGGTGACGTCCGCTCCTGAAATCACATCCACGTTTAGAGCAGAAGCTCCTGGTGTGGGGAGAAGACCCCTGCACCAGATACCACACCAAGCTTTTGGGGTACCCATTCTGCACCCATCCTGCTGGAGAGGAATCCCAGGAGCTGCAGCAAACACAGCTAAGAAGGGACAAAGCTAAACCAGCCTGAGGGTTCAAAATTAGGCAGGAGACTGGACACCAAGCCTGGGTACAGCGTGAGGGGCTAAGATCCATGGGTCCCCTTCTATTCTTCATCTCCTGCTGGTTTTAGAAGAATATCCCAACATTTTTTTTGCTCTGGGACTGTAGGTCAATCCCTGCCAGGAAGAAACTTCCAGGGGAGGTTCTCACTCCAAGCCCTGCCATCAGGGATGTAACACCCTAAGGAGCTGGCCAGGTCTGGGATATAACCACACATGGCTGCTTCCCCCTCGCTGCTGCACTTCCAATTAAAGGGGTTTCCCTTCCCTGCATCTCCCAAAACCTGCCAGAGCAGTGCTGCTCACAGCTGCCATGTTCCACTCCAGTGGAGGGCAAGCGATCCCTGCAGGGTTTGCTGAGGGCTTGGATGACCTCGTGGATCAGAGAGGCTTTATGAATTTACAGTATTATTTACCAAGGATTCACTTCCAGGATAAAAGGGCTCCCAGTCTCACTCTGTCCCCATGGTCACGGCCCTTTGGGATGGCTTTTTGTCCCCTACCTGCGGTCCTGGTGTGGGAGAGTCTGAGTCTGTCTCAGACTCAGCCCTGGAAGAAGTTTCCTTGGTGGGTTTCGACCGAAACCAGCCAAACCACCTGAATCCAGAGCTCTGGGAAATGGAGGAAAAGAGTGGAGAGGGATAAGAAGGGGTGGATGCCAGGGTCCCCCAGGTGCCTGCTGGGAGTGGGCACCATTTTTCCAGGAACAGGCAAGCTCAGAGCACGAGGCTCTGGCAGGCTCACCTTGTCCTCCTGTGGCTTCTTCAGCTCTTCAGCAGCGTCCTCCTCTGCGCTGTCCGAGGAGGGCCTGCTGTCCCCCAGGGACACCGTGGAGGTCTCCGAGGCAGCCCGATCCCTCGTGGGCAGCTCCTCCTGCCATCAGACATGGAAGCTGCCACCTGCTGCTCCCAGAGGAGCTGCACCGAGCGTGGTCACAGTGCCCCTGGGGACTGCTCCACACCAAGGTTAGTGGGAAGCATCCCTAAGGACACCCACGTGCCTTGCTCAGCAAGAGCACCCACAGCAGGGCACAGCTTTCACCCAAGGGAACAACTGGCACCATTGTGGGGGGATTCCAGGGTTCAGGGCATGGAAGGATGGGTCAACACGCCCCAGATCCAGCCAGGACCCTCAATGGGATGGTCTCCCCAGCCACTCCGACTCACCTGCTCCGCTGGGAGGACTGGCTGCACCTCTCCAGGGGACAGGCTGGCTCCCCAGGGCTCCCCAGCTGCTCCTGTGGAGCAGAGAGAAGGACACAGGCAAGGTTTGATCTCAGGAGCCCTGGATTTATCCATCAGAGGTATTTCCAGAGCTTCTACCATGCCCCTCTCCAGAGCACAGCCAACCATGTGGTGGCCAAGATGTCCCCCAAGAGATGCAAAAGGGACCATTCTGGTCCCTGCCAGCACCAGGGAGTAAGTGGTGAGGTTGAACTGGTGCATCTCAAAGGCAACTTCTAACAAAGAAATTCCTCACAGTGAGGGTGAGGAGGCCCTGGCACAGGTTGCCCAGAGAAGCTGTGGCTGCCTCATCTCTGGAAGTGTCCAAGGCCAGGTTGGGTGAGGTTTGGAGCCACCTGATCTAGTGGAAGGTGTCCCTGCCCATAGCAGTGGGTTGGAAGTAGATGATCTTTAGCATCCTTTCCCAACACAAACCATTCTGGAATTCTGTGATTTTTTTTTTTTTTTTTGCAGGGGCACAAGGCTGCAGCACTCACCTGCTGGCAGCACTGGCTGAGGAGGGGGCTCAGCAAAATCCCCTCCCCGAGGGGCTCGTGTCCCGTGGCTGAGCTCAGGGGGCTGCAGGTCTCTCCCAGGGCTGGGCAGTGGCGATGCCACGACCTGAGGAGGTGCTGGGGACCTGAGGGACACGTCCCCCTGGGAGCTCAGGGGTGGCACAGGCTCAAACCACTGGTCATACTGGTAGTCTTCACTCTGGGGAAACTCATCACCAGGCTCTTCATCTGGAAAAAAAAAATCCACATGTCAGGAGTTTAAAATTTTTATAGTGTTTATAATTCTATTGGGCTGTTGCAGATTTCTCCCCTTTTCCACACATCAGCAGGAGCTGGGGGAGGGAGGAAAGACTCCAGGGATAAGGCAAGGGAGGAGGTAGGACACAGCACAGAACAGGCACCTTCCAGAGGTTTCAAGGAAGATGGGCTGGGAAAGAAAGGGGGGGAAAAGTTTTAAAATCCTGGGAATGTGCCTGAGGTTATAAATTATCTCAGAAGGGGAATGCTTAGAAGCAAAAGGCCCACAAGCAGCATGCACCAGCAGCTCAAAGGAGTCTGAGGCCTCCAGCCTTTTCCCCCACTCCTGCTGCACTCCCTGAGCAAGAAAGATTCACCAGGTAACCTTCATTCCTGTTCCACAGCAGCACCCACGGGTGAGTTCCTTGCTTTAGGCACATTTATTCAGGGTTGGGTTTTTTTTTTCGTTTGAGCTGCAGGTTGAGCAAGTGGGATTTGTTTTATTTAATACACACTTTGGTCCCAGGTGTGTGTCCTGCCTATTCCAGCTCGGCAGCTTCCTGCCAGAAGCACTGGGCAGGCACTGGGAAATGTCTCTCCCATTGCTGTAAGACATGGCAGGCAGGACCCAGATCCCATAGGGAAGGATTACAGCAACTCTTGATGCAGTGCTATCAAACCTCCAGCCCGCTCAGGGCTGGCTTCACACCCCTGAGCTGCTCCCACATGGCCTGGAGATGCTCAAGATCCTCAGGGAGGAAGATGGATGCTCAAATTCATGCTGCCTGGCAAGCTCAGCTGGAACAAGTCAGGGAGGACAGCCCAGGCTGTGAGAATGGAAAGGGAGGACCACATGGATCCCAGGCTGGCACTGGATTTGGGCTTTGTCTTTCCAAGATGGATGGATTCAGCACCAGGCCAGCTTTCTCTGCACGCAGGTCCCTCAGGTGGTGACTCTGGATGGCCTTCACAATGCAGAAAAGGGCCAAGCATAGGGAAGAAGAGCCGTGGACACCACATGGAGCAGACCTGGCTGCTCAGAGAAGCCAAGCCCATGGGATCATCATTCCTGCAACTTCTTTCCAGGGAAGGAAGATCACAGCCTCAGCCCTGATAGCAGCAGAAGGCAATCAGGATTGATGATGCTTTTTACTGCCTGGGAGAGCTCTTTGAAAAGGAATTTGGCAGCAGCAGGGAAAGCTGATAGGAAGAAACGGCTTGAAGGAATTAGCTGTGTTTCATCCTGTCTTCACCAGCCTCTGTTCCCCACACTTCAGTGCCAGCATTCCCAGTGGAAAGCCAGATCCAAGGAGCAGGGGACTGGGCAGGAATATCCTGCTGATGGTGGAGGTGGATGTGAAGCAACCCCAATGCACCACCAGCCCCTGGCTCCTCCTCAGTGGGACATCCCAATGGATGCCTGCCCAGCTGGGAAAGAAAAGCTCCCCTGCTCCTCCCTTGACAGCAGGGGATGCCTGTGTCCCTCATCTGGATGTCTCTGGGTCCTCTGGGTGGGCTGGCACTGGAGGGGACTCTTGGGGTCACCAAAGGGTGAAGCAAAGGATCAAAGAGGCAGCAGGGAAGGAGAAATGCTGGGACTGCAGCAACAGGCATCCTGCAGCCTGGCACACAGCAGCAGGAGCTCCCTGCTGAATCCTTTGCTCTGGAAGTGTGAAATCCCTTTAGTTCAGCTCCAGTTTGCACCCTCAGAGGACTCCCTGGGAATGGGGCCGTCTCCCCTGAGGCTCGGCTGGGAGGCTCATCCAGAACCCACCCCCAGCTCCTCTTCTCCTCCCACGGCACCCACAGGGACCCCCGAAGCTGTGGTAATTAGGCCCAATTACTCAGGCTTTGTACCAGGACCTGAGCACTGAGCCCTCACTCTGCAGCCCATGCCTGAGGGATGCATCCAGGCAGGAGCAGCCTCTGAGCTCTGAGGGGATGCAAGGAGCAAGGAGATGCTGCTGGAGAAAACTCCAGGGAGTGGGGAGCTGCTTCCCAGCCCGCGGCAGCACAACTCCACACAGGGAGAGCCCTCTGCAGTGACCACAACCTGCTGCTGTGTTTGATTTACCTGCTGTTGGTAGGACAGCACAGGGTGGCTCCAGCTGAGGCTCCAGCTCCGGAGGAAGATCATCTTCCACCTGCAGAGGGAAAACATGGGAAAATGGATAGGAAAAAGGATGGCACAGGATAAAGACTAAGGAAACCACAAATCCAATGCAAAGGAAAGCACAGAGCTCGTGGGTCTGGGGCTCACAGCCCACCGCAGACTGCAGGAGACACTCACAGCAGCACAGACACAGCTCCTTCCCAGTCAGTGAGAGGGGCTGCAGCACCCCTGAGAGCAGGCAGGAGGAGAAACAAGATGGAAAAGGCCCCAAAACCAAAAGCAGATGTGAAATCTGAACGAAGATAGTGAATCCAAGCACCAGCCCATAGCCGAAACACCCAAGAGTACACCCAGAAGGTGACACCCCACCAGTGACCTCTGCAATATCTCCCTGCAAAGGGAGACCACACAGGGCTTGTTTTGGCTCGGGAGGGCAGGCAGGGGCTGGTGGGTGAGTGGTGAAGCTCTGCAGCCCTCAAGCACTGCAAGCCCCTTGCTCCCACCAAATCTGCAGGTCCCAGAGCAGAGCCCACATCTCAGAGCTTCCAAACCAAAGAACCACAGCTTTTGAACCTCCATCCCCTTGGAGTCAGGGAAGAGGAGGAGAAGCTCCTGCAGCCAAACCAGCAGCTGTCCCACTGCATCCTGGCTCCTCCTTACCTCCCACTGCCGGCAGCGGGCTCGGAGCTGCTCCAGCCACTCGGGCTCCAGTGCCTGGTCCTGCTCTGGCATCTCCAGGAGCAGAGGGTCAGAGAGCTTCAGCCTCTCGGCCAGCTGCAGGGCCAGGGGGACAGCAGGGATTGTCACACGTGTCACATCCACAGGAATCATCAGACATGGCTGGGCACATGGGCTCGGGGAAACTGCACCACTTTGTAACACAGCGGTAAAGTAACACCAGCCTCTTGTGCAGGATTTGTTCCCTCTCCCCCACCACCTCAGAGGTGCCAGCCCACCCCATGCCCCACAGTCTCAGCAGGGCTGCCTCAGCACCTGCACAGAGATGCCAAAATACTGTGTCAAAGATGCTCTCACATCAAAGATACGGGTATCTATCCCCACCCTTTTTCCCCCCTGAGGAAATGAGTGGCTTTAATCCCACCTAACAGCGATCCTGGGGCACTGACAGGTTTTTGGGACACCCCACCAGAAGTCCTGGAGAGAGCCTAGCTCTCCAGGACAGTTCCTTGCCTACCCCAGGAGGGTGGATGGGAGCTGGTGTTTGTCCCATCTGCATTTACAAATCTCTGAGAAGATTTCACAGCCTCCCAGGCTTGTTCTGATGCTTGACATCCTGAGAGCTAAAGAGTTTTTCCTTAATATCTAAGTGAAATCTTCCCTGCTGCAAATTAAGCCTCTCTATCCCTGCTCCCATGGAAGCTGTGAGGAGAGGCAGGCAGCATCCCCCATGAGCAGCTTCCTCCGTGCTGGAGGGCTGTTATCACATCCCTCATACCCCTTTCACCCCCACCATATCTTGCCTGGAAGAAATAACCCTCAGGCCTTCTTCAGAGGTCATTTTCCCCTCAGTCTCTTATCGCCCCAGCTCTCCACTCGCACACTCACTCCAATTTAGCCCTGTCTCCACATGCAGCAGCCCAAACAGGCCCTGGGCAGGACCCCTGAGACCCCAGCACGGGGGGGATTATCACCTCCTTGTCTCAGATATGCCAGTTGTACTCTCACAACCCAGAATAACACTATAACATTGGTGGTGGGGGTTTTTTTTCCCCCTTTTGTAGCAGCATCTTGTTATGCTGCTGCTCAGTATTTTTTCCATGCTCCACTATCTCCCCCAGGCCCCTCTCTGCAGTATTGCTGCTTTGTGGTTTTTTCCTGCAGAAGAGGGGTCTGGGCTGCCCTGGCTGCAGCCATCTCGGGGACATGGGGCTCCAGCTCCCATCAATGGAGCACGAGGCCCTTCTGGGGCAGCCCAGGAATCCAAGGTGAGCTGCAGGGCTTCCTGCAGAGCTAATTCCCTGACTGAAGGAGCTGTTTAGACAAGGATCCAGTTTTAAGACAGCTGGGTGAGGGGAGATGGCACTCAAAGCACGGCTCTTCATCCACACCTTTACTGAATTTTCTCCTGATCCAGTGGAAGGTGTCCCCTATGGCAGGGGAGCTGGAACAAGGTGATCTCTAAGGTCTCTTCCAACCCAAACCATCCTAGGATTCTTGGGGATTTCTCAAGTTTCCCCTGGCCACTTCATGCTCACTTATCTTCAACTCTTTGCTGCAAGGCTGCCACCTTGAGGGCCACCAAAAGCCACCCAGAGGTGACTCAGCAGCTCAGCCACCCTCCACTCAGCTATTCCTTCCTGCACCAGTCCCCAGCAGCCATTTCTTTCTATTCCCCAACTTTCCAAGAACAAACTCTACACCAGCACAAAACACACGTCCCAACTCTGAGAGTTTACAACAAGGCAGGACCTGCACAGCTGGGCCCAGCTTGGGACTGGAACTGGCCACAAGACCAAAGTAACCCAGCCAGGAGCCTGCACTACTCACACACCCACTGCCCCATCTCTTTACAAACACACCTATGTGCATCCTAAATCAATCACAGGAAAAAGGAAATTATAAGCATGATTGCTCCTAAACGGGGGGGAATGTTTAATCCAAAAGCTAATGTGCACTTTGATCCAGTATTAATGAACCAACACCTGGTTGTGTATCGTCCCCAGCTTCAAAAGAGGGGAAGTCTTAATCAAACACTAATGTGTATCGTAATTTGTAACACAGTCTAGAACATCAAAGACAAGAGCGACTACGAATGCACTAGTTTTTCAGATGAAAGTGTTTTCTCCCAGGAGAAGCATTATCCCCAGCAGAATGGCAGATCTGAGAGGCTGTTAGACAGTAAATAGGATGAGGAAGCAATGCCAGCCAAATTTTGGGTGAACTCAGCAGCACCCACTTCAGACAGGCATCTTGCTGCCCCTCATTTCCCAGCACCCTGGCTTTAGCCCCTTTCACAGAATCCCAGAATGGTTTGGGGTTGGAAGGGGCCTTAAGGCTCATGTTGTTCCAACCCCCCTGCCATTTGCAGGGACACCTTCCACTACCCCAGGTTGCTCAAAGCCCCATCCAACCTGGTCTTAAAGGCTGGAGAAAGGTGACAAAAAGCCCCAGCACTGGCTTGGTCTCGTGAGAGCCCAACCTCCCTGGGGGACCTGGGACACTTTGCCTCTGCTCCCTGCTCAGGAAGTAGAGGTGCTACAAGTTGTGCCATGCTCCCTCTCACTGTCACCCCAAAACACACCCCTCATGAGGCAAAGAGAACTGATGTGCTGGAGGGGAAATGTGCACTTAGACTTCACTTCTTAAGTCTGTGACATTTAGAAGTTCAGAAAACCCCTCCAGACTTGAAAACATCCTTTGTTTCCAAATCACCCCGCTTCTACTTGGCAGTCAACATAATACCTTTGTTTTCTACCCTAAATCCGTGGGGATTAGAAACCCCGTGGAGGCGCTGGCTTTGCTGCACTTGGCAGCAAACCCCGGGGGGGCTGCTCAGAGCTGCCAGCCACTTCCACCGAGGGGAAACCCTGAGAATGCTCCCAGCCCTGAGCATGTATCACAGCCTGGCTGGGATGCAGGGGGTGCACACTCACCCTGACCACTTGCTGGGCCAGCACGGGCTGCGCGGCCGGGTCGTGGCGCAGGAGCTCGGCAGAGAGGTGCTCAAGGTACTGCAGGGCCTGGGCTGGCAGCCCGTGGTCGGCCAGGCGGGCGGCGTAGAGCAGCTTGTACACCTTGGGAGAGGGAGGCAGAGCAGCCGTGGGTGGGAGCAGGGAGAGGGATGGGTCTGTGGGTGCTCCGTGCCGTGGCACCTCACCCCAGCCCGGACCGTGTGCGCCCCGCATCTGCACCCACAGGAGGACTTGGGGCCACCTCCACCCATCCCCAAGGAGGCATCCAGCCCCCACTACTCCTTGAAGCAGGCAGGGAGGAGCACGGCAGCATCACAGAATCCTGGAATGGTTTGGGTTGGAAGGGACATTAAAGCTTATCCAGTTCCGCCCCCCTGCCATGGGCAGGGACACCGCCTGCTAGACCAGGTTGCTCCAAGCCCCATCCAGCCTGGCCTTGGACACTTCTGGGGATCCACACCCAAATCCATACAGTGCCCAAGGCAGCAACAGCTGGGTGGTGCTTTGTAGTAGGAAAAGCTCATCTGTTACCCAGAGAGCTGAGCAAGTACTGATCAACTACATCGTGCACCCCAAAATCTGTCCTGCATGAGTCCCTTGGCCAAGGCAACTCCTCATCATTCCCAAAGCCCAGAAAGAGGACAAGCTTGAATTCCAGGCTTCAGGGAGATGGGTGCGTGTTCTGGGGCAAGTCTGAGCAGCTGCACAAGATGTAGTTGAGCATATGCACTACCTGGAAGGGGAGCAGGAAGGATTCGGGCTGTCTGAGCTGCTGGCAGTACTCGAAGATTTCCATCCTCTGGATGACCTCAGTCCTGGCAAACTGGGAAAACGCCTGGCTGCGGAGGAGAGGGGCAGGGTCAGCAAGGAGGAGCAGAGCTCCCTCCCCAAAAGCCCCACACAGAGCACCATTTGCAGCAGGAAAAACCCCGAACAAGGATTGGTTTTGCATAAAAGTGAGATCCAGGGATGGGGAACACGAGGGACAGGTGACTCTGGCAGAGCCCCAGCCCCCAGTACTCGCTCACCGGTGGCTGCTGCCCAGCAGGGCCATGCGATCTGCCTTTGCTCCAAAGTAGCCAAAAGGAATGTCTGCCATCAGGTAGCAGAAATGAGCTGCTTCCACTGCTCCCTTGCTGGCTGGGTGGGAGGAAAAAGATAAACACTTAGTCCTGAGACATCACCACATGGACAGCTTTGCTTTGGAGGCCCTCAAACTCACACAACAGCCCAAACCCAACTGCCTCACTTTCCTGCCCACTCAGATCCTGATCCCTCCCTTGTCCCTGATTTTTTGCCCATTTTCCCAAGTTGCTGTTTTTTGTTTTGGGATGTTTCAATTCAATGGTAGAACTGGCATTCTGAGCAAGGCCAGCTCCAACTCTTGCAGGGTGTCATTATTGGCATAAAATCCCACCACTGGGAACAAGGCTCCATCCCTGCAGTCACCTACACCTTCCCTGGGCCCAGCTGCTACAGGTGTCTCCAAAAGAGCAGGCAATGGATGTGCCTGAGCCCGATTCATCTGAGGAGCCATTGGCACCTCACCCCTCCCACCACAGGGGCACTGGCAGTGATGCCGGAATGATTTTTGTCTTTTCTTTTATATCCCTTTTACACAGTTCTCTGTACCCACAAGTATCAGCAGCATGCACACTTGTAACCCTTCACTTAGTTTAGTGCTCAGTGTTTTGTAAGTGTCCTGCAGGCCCTGAGACTGAACAGCCCAGAGCTGCAGAGCCAGGGACACCAAACATTCCCACTGGCTCAGGAACCCAAGGTCTCCTGGAAACTCGAGCTGAGCCCAGCCCAACCTCATTATTGGGCCCCCTTGTTGGATCTGTGCTGTGTAAAGTCTAGAACTGGTGTGTGTGATTGATGGGGGTGCATTTGCCACGCTGTCACCTGGGTGAAGTGGATGCACCAAACAGGATCCTGATTAAAATACTGAGGTAAAGACCCCAACCCCTTTAACCGCGTCTGGCTTCATTTTCATAACACCAGGAAAAGGCATCAGCAGCTCCAGGGGCACAGGCACAACTATTCCAGCATGCACAGTGACACTGCAGTGCCCACCCCTGTGAGCTGCTCCCACTGCTCTCAGCTCACCCAGAGTGTCTCCCATGGTGACAATGGCTCTCTGGTTCAGCTCCGTGTCTCCAACCTTGTTGGACAACAGCACAGCCAGGTGGGGCCTCCAGTCCCCCCATGTGGCATCCCCGCAGCACTGGAGGGAGATGAGGAGAGCAAAGGTGAGCAGAGATTGTCACCAAAAGGAGGGTGTCACAGGCAGGTGACAGCACAGGAGAGCACATGCCAGGGCCAGCCTCTTGCTCACAGACCAGAGCTGCCTGAGGGATCCTTCCTGACATGAGCTGGAAGAGGGTCTGCAGCGGGTCGTTGGTGGCCAGTGTGCTGGTGAACCTGTGAGGAGACAGCAGAGAAGGCTGCAGACCAGGACTTCAAACCTTCATTCACCTCACAGAGCACATCCCAGATGTCACAGGAAACTGATGTCTTGAGGGGCTTCCCAGAGAATCCAAGAATGGATTGAGTTGGAAGGCACCTTCTAGTCCAACCCTCCTTCCATAGACAGGGACACCTTCCACTATCCCAGGGTGCTCCAAGCCCTGTCCAACCTGGCCCTGGACCTTTCAGAGATGGGGCAACCACAGCTTCTCTGGACAACCTGAGAACCAAATCCATACAGGCTGCCCACCATCCCAGGGAAGAATTTCTTTCTAACATCTAATCCAAATCTACCCTCCTTCAGCTCAAGCCTTTCCTCCCTGTCCTGTCACTCCATGCCCTTGTAAATAGGAGACAGAGAGGATCACCATCCTCTGGGGATGATGATCTGTATTACCTTCAGAGCAGACAGATCTCCAGGAAAACACTGCATAAAACCTCCTTAAAAGGATTCGGGTTCCACAAGACACAAAATTTCTGCTTAACTCTCCCTGAAGGGATCAACCCAATCCAGACTAAGTACATTAAATTCCACCAGAGAATGCTCACTCGAGTGGGATAAACAGCTGGCACTAGGCTGGATCACAGTGAGGATGGCTCAGCTGTCCCTGCCCCATGGCTGTCTTTGCTAGGGCAACATGGGCAAAGCCAAAGACAGAATAAATAAACCCTTCATCTCCAGGGAATGGCTTTCCTCCTGCTTTTCCAGCCCCCACTTGGTTTCTTCTCTCCACTGGGAAGCCTGAAGGACTCAGGTCTTTGCCCCCCCTGGAAAGGCTGCAGCTGGAATCAAGGCTCTTTCCCAGTTCAGGGGGCATTGAAGGGATAGCAGGCTTGGAAAGCCAGTCATGGAACATCATAGCTTGCTTTAGCTCCTCCAACTTACCCAGTGAGGACCCAGCTGTACGTCCGAGAGTCCATCTTGCTAGAGAGGAACAGGGCATGGCCCCACAGCTGGTTTCTCATGGCCCACACCAGAGCCTCCTGCAGTTGTGGAGAAGAAATAGGTCTTTTTTCCAACTCTGCTCCCCCAGCTCGGAGGAGAGCCCCAGTAACTGCTCTGGTTTTAAGTAGCATCCTCCAAAAATCTCTTCCATGTTCAAATCTCTTGCAGGTCCCTTTGTCCTTCTAGCTTGAAAATTTACAATGGACCTTCATGCCAATGTTGTGTCCCCTAGATTTCCAGGTCTGTGCTGCCTGTTAGCTCTCAGTGCTGTGGGATCCCAGTCTGGGCACCCAAGCTGCTCTGTATCCAGCCCTCCTCTCTTCTCCCTCTGTCTTAGGCATCCCATGAGATCACATAGCTGCAAATGGGTTTGGAGCAAGATAGTCTTTAAGGTCCCTTCCAAAGCAAACAATTCTGATGCCTTAAGATTTTAGCTTTTGTATTTTTCGAATCCTACACTGCATTAGTGAATAGCTCTAAACCCCTTATAAAGTGTAGTTACTGTCTTCACATTTTGGTCAGACACAACAATCCCTCTGGGCCTGTGATCCAAGGACACCCCACAGCCTCAGGCCCTGAAAAGTACAAACAAAAGTGAATTGTGGGGGCAGCAAACTGGGGGAATGTGACTTCATTACCTGAAGCTGTAATTAGAGCATTAACCCCTGATATGCAAACAGACCAAACTTTTATCTGTCTGAAAAACCTGTGGCCATTGTTCATCTTGGACAAGAGGCTTTTGGCTGCCAAAGGTGTATCTGTTGAAGCCTTTAATAAATACCCACTTTATTGTCCTAACTCTGTCTGGTCTCTGTTCTAGGCAGCCATTGCAAGGCATCATTTCTAGGACTCTATTAAACTAAATGTGGTAGAACTGCTGGCAAAAGCCTCTGCATCTCATCTTCACTTGGGTCCCCCCATCCCAGTTCCCAGTGTTGGGAAATCACTGCCATAAGCCCTGTTGTACAAACACAGCTTGGAGGGTTGATCCCACAACCACAAGCCCCTTCTCACCCACCCTTCCCTTCAAAACCTGCATGAAGAGGCCAAAAAAAAAAAAACCTTCATCCCCACGTCCTGGACCCCACTCACCACTTACTTTCTTCCTGCCGTAGTAGAGGAGCTTGGTGAACTTCTCCACGATCTGTGCCTGTGTCTCCACCACAGGAGGGACCTCCCCGGTGATGAGGTCCAGCGTGCCCGGCTGGCGCGACGCCCACTCGTCGTCCGGCTGTCCCACCAGGGTGGCCGCAGGCTCCTGCCTCCTGTACCTGTCCTGGCGCCTGCAGTCCTGCATCAGCAGCTCGGCCGTGTCTGAGCCCACCATGGACTGCCAGAGGGAAGGAGGGAGGCACTTGGAGGCTGCCCCAGGAGCAAAGGCTGATGGCACTTCCAGTCTGTGCCCTTCTGACAGCTGTGGCCTCACCCCAGCACGTCCCCCCCAGCAAGAACAGCTTTGGCCACCAACATGTGGGTTGGGGAGGCAAAGGATTCAGCACAATTAACAGGGCCTTCACAACACTCCCTCTGATGAGCTTATCCACCTGCTTCCAACAAGCAGATACAGGCTGATTGGGTGGATTTCAGTGGATTAAGGGAATGGCCCCTTTTAAGTGTTAAGTGCTGACCCCTCAATGAAGGTGGCACCAGTCCCCTTCACTGGGCTGTTGGCAGTTCCCAAGGATAAAAAGCAATCATGGAGAAGGATTTGCTCCAAATATCCAGGCAGCATCAAACAGATGGATAGTGGTATGAGAATCAGATCCTCTTAAGAAACACCCTTTCCCCCCAAAAATAGCAACTGGATCAAGAGGCACCTAAGGGAAATATTTCTTGTCTCATTTCCAAGATCAAAAAGGTCATCTCCTTCCAGGGGATACCTACCCCATTCTGCCGGCAGAGGAGGACCAGGAGTTTCCAGAGGAGACAGGAATCTCTGCCCCTCTGCGTTGAGAGGTCACAGCCTGTGGTTATCTTCTGCTGGCAAAAGTTCACCACATCCACCTTGTGCAGATCTTCCCTACAGCAGCAGAAAGAGACATCAAAGAAGGCAAACCCAAGGCAAAGCAATCTTGGGCATCATTCAGGCTCAGTCCCCAGGTTCACTGATGGGGACGACAAAGATTCCAAGCAAGAGCTGGAGGAAAGAAGATCCCCAGTACCACTGACTGCTTTCAAGTTCAAACACACTCAAATTTATTGTGACTCTTAGACGATCTCTGTGTTTCAGGGTGTCCTGGTTTAGGGCGATATTTAGGAGGCCAACCCAGGACACAGGGGTACAAAATACATTTCAAAACCACTCTTTGCCCTTCTGATAATATTTTCTGACATCCATCAGCAAAGGAACAGTTTGGATTTGCTGTGCCATGGATGGCCAAGGCTGCAGGGGCAGGCACAATCTGTTGGGGAGGCAGAGTGGAGGGTCACTCTTGTGACCACAGAAATCCTTTGGGACTGAATCAGAAACCCTTAAGCTACGTGCAAGCCAGAACCACTGCCATACAATAAAATTACCATACAGTTAGAAATAAAGAGTGGATGAGACAGGAGAGAGAAACTGCAGGTGAAGACATTGATCCTGACTCAATCATTCCAACAAATTATATGGAGGTTCCCAATGTACCCTTTGGCACAACCCAGAATCACAGAATGGTCTGGGGGTTGAAAGGGGGCCCATCTAGTGCAGCCCCCGCTGCCATGGGCAGGGACACCTTCCACTAGACCAAACCCTGTTCAATTTGGCCTTGAAGATTTCCAGGAATGGGGCAGCCACTGTTTCTCTGGGCAACCTGAGGCCTTACCACCTTCACAGGGAAGAATTCCTTCCACATATCCAACCTAAACTTCCCCTCTTTCAATTTGCACTCATTCCCCTTCATCCTGTCACTTCAGTTCCTGACAGTGAGACCCTCTCTGGCTTCCTTGTAGCCCTTTCGGATACTGGAAGGTGCTGTGATGTCCCCACACAACCTTCTCTTCTCCAGCCCCAACTTCCTCAGCCTGTCTCCATAGGGAGTTTGCTCCAGTTCCCTTTATCCTGCTCTGGACTTCTCCAGTAGTTCCATGTCCTTCTTATGCTGGTGGCCCCAGAACTGTTTGCAGCACTCCAGGTGCTCACGAGAGCAGAGCACAGACAGAGCTCCAGATTTTCCACCCAGCTTTGTGTATGCACAGCTCTTCTGCTCAGGGAATGCTTTTTCCTCTTCTCTCTCTGCTTTGGCCAGAAATAGAGAACTCTGGTGCAGCACACCCTGATTCATCCCCAGGCTCACACTGGAGTCTGACCCTGCTGTGCCTCAGCCATCTCAGGGGACAAAAACCTTAGGAAAAGCTAAACCACAGGTTGACCCAGGGCTTTAGACATCCAAAGAAACAAAAAAAAATATCATTTTTTCTGAGACAAAACGAGTACAAAATAAGGTCAGGTGTACAAACCACACTAAACCCACATCCTATGAATATTCAAAAAAGCCATGTCCCACAGTCCAAACCAACCCAACTGCATCAAAGGGTCTGGGCTCCCCAGCTGAACTTAGACATGGCCTATGCAGATAACTCAAAACCACAGGGATCCTTCGAGTCTGCCTTGAGCTCACGTCTCCTCAAAAAGGAGACAGCCAGGAGGACACAGCTCCTGGGCCTGCCTGTGCTGCCATACCTGGCCAGGGGCCCGGGGAAGGCTTGCAGCTCCTCCAGCTCTTCTGTGCCATGAAGGATTGCCTAAAAAACAACAGTAAATTCAGCAGCTGGATCCAGCAATCAGACCAGTCCCAGCTAGGCTACTGGAAAGCCTTGGCCAAGGATTCAAAATGCCAGTGAACATGGAGTCCAGTCTAAGGCCCAGCAAGGAAATGTCTGCTGAGGTGGCATCTGCCTCCTTCTGGAGGTAAAACAGGAGCCTGGAATGCTGTGGTAGACTCAGGGGATGGACATGGCCCCTGCATTGGAGCACCTCAGGGAGATGAGTGGAATTGTCCTTTGGAGAGGTGCAGACCAATCTGTCCCCATGAGAAGGGATCACCACGAGCAGGTCACAGGTACCAGGTTATGGAGCTGAAGGCTGAAAGCAACACCAAGGCACAGGTGGCACAACAGAGACTCAAAAATCCATGTGGGATGGAGAGAAGATGGGAACAAGGAATGGGAAGGCTGCTGAGGAGGCTGCTTGGGTTATGAAGCACATTTGCACCCCTCAGGGGAAGAGGAGCTGCTCCAGGCAGGGAACCAGCTGTGTCCTACCTCCAGGCTGTGCAGCTCCACGCGGGGTGGCTGTCCCTCGGCAGGGCAGTGGGGACACACCAGCACCAGGTGACCCCCAGCTCCAAAGCACAGAGCTCTGTGCTGCTGGGGGAACTTGGGGGGGCACTGCTGGGGTCAGGGTGGACACCAAGGGCCCCTCTGCAATGACACAAAGGCCACTGTGAGCCCCTCACACTGACCCCACACCACATCCACTATGGAGGGCTTGACCAGGTCCCAACCTTGTCCCCAAGCTCAAGTGACCCCTCTATGCAAGAATTGCCCCCCAAAGCAGCAGATGGGCACAGCAGCACCTACACCCACCCAGGCAGAGCCCCTGGAGCATTCACCCACCTCACAGCCCCCCCAGTCATGCCTTGGGCCTGCACAGCCTCCTCCAGGAGAGGACCAAGCTCGGGGACAGCCAATATCCCACCAGCAGCCATTTATTCCCCCTTTTCAGAGCCCCCCCGTTACACCTCACCTGTTTGTCCCACATCCCAGGAGCCTGGGAGCACAGGGTCAGCACCATCACGGATGTACTGGCTGAGCTCGTGGCTGCTGGAGCTGAGTCCTGACTCGTGGTACTGCAGGAGCAGGCTGGGCTGGCCCGAGGGCTGTGAGGAAGGGAGAGCACACAAACCTGGCTCAAAAACTCAAAAACTAGGGACACTGCTGCTTTCCTGCTCCCAGGCAGCAGGAACAGCACAGCCAATTCCCATCCGAGCAGCTCAGGCCCTACACCAGCTTGGGGTCACCCAACAGCTTAGGAAAATAATTTACATCAGCCACAGCTGTAGTCCAGCAGCTTTCCTAGCCCTGACATGAGCTGCCCGACACAGCCAAGGAGGTGGGGCTTGGAAAACCAAAAAAGCATCACCAGGGAGCAAAATCACCAGAGCAGCTTTGATTTGATCTTTTAATTTTCTCTTGGCAAAACCCAGCAATCAGGACATGAGTGAGATGGAGCATGGCTTGGGGGACAGAGCTGGCAATGACACACAGCTCTCAGCTACCTAGGAAGGACAGAATCATGGAATCATGGAATCATTAAGGTTGGAAAAGCCCTCTAAGATTGAGTCCAACCATTAATCCAGCACTGCCATGTTCACCACTAAACCATGTTCCCAACTGCTCCATCCATGTATTTAAAATCCCCCCAGGGATGGTGCCTCTACTTCCTCCCTGAGCAGCCCATGCCAGGGTTTGACAACCATTTTGTTGGAGAAATTTTTCCTGGTATCCAATCTAAACCTTCCCTGGCATAACTTAATGCTGTTTCTTCGTGTTCTGTCACTTGCTACGTGGGAGAGGACCCTGATCCCACCTGGCTACAGCCTCCTTTCAGGGAGTTGAAGAGAGTGACAAGGTCACTCCTGAGCCTCCTTTTCTCCAGGCTGAGCCCTCACACTCCTCTCTGCCTCTCCTCATCAGATTTGTGCCCCGACTCTTCCCCAGCTCCACTGCAGAGCATCCCACTGAGCCTGGATTTCTGTCCTGCTGCTGGGCAGGGCACACAGCCCTGCACCTGGGGATGGAGAGATCACCCACAACAAAAACCCACTGTAACAATCCCCAGGGACTGTCGGTGCAACACAGCAAAGGGCCCTTTTCTCAGCTGGAGGGGGACACAGATTGTACCCAAATCTCTGAGAGACTCTTGCTCTGCACCCCTGCCCATCTTGAGGGTACCTCTTTGGGCTGGCCACCAGCCTCCCCTGAATCACGGCCAAGGGTTCCTTCCCCTGTCCCTTCCCTCCTGGCAGCCGAGGTGTAGCTGTCCTCATAGGAGCTGTAGGTCTGTGTCCTGCAGGTGGGAGCAAAGGGAGGCAGGCTGAAGGTCTGAGCTTTTTGAACCACCCACAAACCCACTCATTTTTGCAGCAGGTGGTTTCACAAGGTTGTGCAGACCTCCAGCTTTACCTGTCCTGCCCTGGGGGGGCCCGTGGCCAGGTTGGGGTGGTAGCCCCTGTAGTAGTGCTGGTCCCGGTACCTCTTGCTGTAAGACTCTCCCTGTCTCAGGTCTAGAGAGAATCAAGATTCAGCATTATTCCTCCAGAGCAACAATGAAGTTGCAAAAGAAAAACCATGAGTCAGGCAATTTTCCATGCCCACTCAGTCTGCTTCCAAATTATCCCAACACACTGGAGACAGGATGATGCCCTGTGTGCATTTGCCAACACAACACTGGTGTCTTTTTCCCTTTCCTCCCTCCCCTTCTGCTCAGCCCAGAAGAGGCCCTGGCCATCCTGATCACACAGCACCACCAAACTCAGGCTGGAACCAGCAACAGCACAGGTTTTTAGGCATGGAAACAAAGATCAAACATCCCTTGGGTGCACCCAGCTCCTGCTCAGATTTCCTAAATGCAAACAGGGAGCCAGTGCTGCACCCCCAGCCAGGAGTGTGGGCAGGAGAGAGCCCTGGATATGTGCAAGCCTTGGGAGGAGAACACACCCCAGACCCAAAGGATGAGCCCTCACCTCTGTCATCCTGCCAGGCCACTGGTTGCCACTGGTGGCTTTGGTAGGGGTAGCCATCCCCATAGCCAGCTGCTGGGTACTGCCAGTGGGGATCTTCATAGCCCTGCCTGGAAAACAACACAACACGCTCATCAGGGGAAGAAAGGGTTCTGGGGTCACATCTGGGTCCCTCCTGCTTGGGACCTCTGTAGGCAGAAATGTGCTGGAAATAAAGCCAGGTGCCCTGCTCAGTGGCAGGGCCAGGAACTGGTCCAGCATCACACCTGGAAGGACAGGAGGAGGTTTGGATGCTTTCCCACCCCCACCTGTGAGAGAGCTGTGCCCTACAGTTTCAGGTGATGCCCAGTTTTATAGAATCCAAGAATGGTTTGGGGTGGAAGGGACCTTTGATGGTCATTTCATGGGCAGGAATACCTTCCACTAGACCAGGGTGTTCCAAGGCCTGCCCAACCTGGCCGGGAACACTTCCAGGCATGGGGCTGCCACTTCTCTGGGCAACCTGTGCCAGGGCCTCACCACCCTCAGAGGCAAAAATTGACTTCCTAATTTCCCATCTGCATCGTACGACCTCAGCACAAAACCCCACGTACCAACTCCATAATTCACTCAGGGCAATAACTCAGCCAAATGAACCCAGACTTGCTGGAAGCTCTTTCTCAGCACTGAGAGCATCCTCCAGCCCACATTTTATCCATCCACTGTTTCAGCAGCTGAGCTTGCAGGCTGCCTCTTGCTCCTATATTACCGCCTGTATTTTATTGTTCACCTTGCACTCAGGAAAAAAGAACTGCATTTAATCAAACCTGTAAGGAAAATGCACCTCGGGGCTGAGACGGAGCTTGTCAAACAGCAGCCACAGAAGTCACAGTTTTAAGAAGAAATCAGAGCTACAAACGCTGCGCAGCCTTAAATACAGAAATCACAGGGCTGCTTGAATAGCTGGACGTCACCTACTGTGTCCCTGTGCAGTCACAAGGGCAGGACCTATGAGCAGTGAAGCTCTTATTTTAAGCAGGTTTCCAAGAAGAGGGATCAGAGGGGTCTCACCTGGCGTAGGGCTGGCTGGAGTAGCTGCTGTCGTAGTGCTCAGCGCGGGAAGCCGGCCGACGGCTGTCACCCCGGGGGTGGTGGCCCTCATCCCGGGGGTGGTGGCCCTCATCCCGGGGGTGGCCTGGCAGGTGGCTCCCATGCCAGGAGCCGGGGCGAGGAGCCTGCCCT
>JAHLSL010000052.1:873915-899491 GCA_025920805.1 Petroica traversi
TCACCTCTGTGGCACAGCAGTGAAACCCCATTTGATGTGCACTGAGGGAAGGGACAATGGCCAATCCAAGAGCAGGACAAGGAGTTTTGCCCAAATGAGCAAGCAGGGAGAAGTGGAGGTTTGTTCTTGTGAGCAATGGGATGGGGTGGAAACAGGGATTTCCTCCCACCTTTCAGCTCCAGCAGGAATTTCAGGCAGGCACCAGATTTAGTTACAACAGTCCCATGCAGAAGGAATCCTGAGGAGAGCCCAGGGCAGCACTTGGGTGAAGGCCCAGCTGCCAGGGGGATGTCACCCTCAAGCCAGGGGATGTCACCCTCAAGCCCCCCACGTCTCCTCCTGCAGCTCCAGAAACCAAAGTGCCCCCATCGCTACAGGGAAATGGCCAGATGCTGCCTGAACCCCTCCCCACCCAAAGTTTAAGGCATTTTGGGGTAATTTCAGGACTGGAAGACACTCAGGTCTGAACAGAGGTGGCTCAGTTTGTGCCTTTCCAGGTGACATCCAGGTAAACCCTTGCCTTAAACAGCCCCCAGGCACAAACATCCCGGCCCCCCTTATTTCAGTCCCACCAGGGCCGCCCCCAATTTTTGGCCAGGGGTTCCCCCCACCATCCTCCCCCCTCAGCAGCCACACACACCTGCTCAGAGGCCGCCGGGGCCCTTCCTCTGCTCCTGCTGCCACTTCCAAAGTCCAATTCCACATGGGCCAGGGGGCAAAGGGCAGCTCTGCTCCTCCGCCCTGCGCCAGCCTCGCTGGGCTCCCGGGGGATTCACGCTGCTCTTTGCATCCTGAGGGTCACCCTTCCCATCACCCGGCTCTCCTCTCAGTCAAGGTAAGGAGCACGCAGCCCTCCAAGCTCAAGAAAAAGCCAGATGTTTCTCCTGGGGAGTTTTTAATGCTGGGAGGTAAGTAGGGGCTGATAGTGATGGGACAAAGGTGAACAGATTTGAGCTGTAAGAGCAGAGATTTAGATTAGGTGTTAGGAGGGAATTGTTCCCTGTGAGGGTGGTGAGGCCTTGGCACAGGGTGCCCAGAGAAGCTGTGGCTGCCCCTGGAACCCTGGAAGTGTCCAAGGCCAGGCTGGAGCAACCTGGGATAGAAGAAGGTGTTCCTGCCCATGGCAGGGGGTGCAGTGAGAAAATCTTTAAGGTCCCTTCCAACCCCAGCCATTCCAGGATTCTATGAAGTATTTCCTCTATACATCCTCACATCTCCTAAATAATAATAAATAAAACCTGATTTGTTTAATTCAGACACAGCCACAGGTCAAGCAAAAAACTTCCATCCCACCATGTACTGCCCCAGAGCAGAATTTGGGCAGGAGAGAGCTGGGCTGTACCCCAGCACTGCCTCATCTCAGTCATTACAAAAAACTATGATGGCCTTGTTCTCTAAGTGACATGGGATTTCTGCCTGGAGACCCCATCCTGAACTCCCCTAGGCACCTTAAAATCTGAGAAAATGAGCAAATTAAGGCAAATGGTGTCATAGAAAACCACATTAAAAGCTAGATATGAGGTCCATCATCTCCCACTCAGCAGCTGAGTGATGTCTCACCTTCTCCCCCTTTCCCAGAGCCTCCAAATTACCTCCACTGTAACACCAGACTGATTTGGGATTTGCAGGCAGGAGAGTTTGCTTTGCATCATGGTGGCACTGTCAGAAACCCCCTCCTTTAATGATGTTGAAAGACTATGTGTATTATAGCTCCAGTCCTTGAAATTTCCACCCTGCTGGGAGAGTAAGAAATTTTCCCTGGCGATCCTGAGAAATGAGCGCTCGGTCTCTGCAGAATTCAAGATTTCAAGTAAAAAAATATCCCTAGCACTCAGCTGTACAGAAATTCAACTGGGAGAAACACAAACCAGGGCAGCACTGCCTCGGTGCTGCTGAGCTGCTGCAGTAGAATGAAATTAAGCATCTTCCTCTTCATTTCACAGCTGCCCTTCAAAACTTCAGGAGGTTCTGAAGTAAAAGGTCTTCTGTGGACAGAGCAGGTCTTGGAGGAAACAAGAAAGGATCCCTAGAAACCATGGGAGTCACAGTTTAAAAATATACAGATTGATAGGATATTTCATAAATACAAATAACATAATTCCACTTGGTCTCTGGCTAATAATTTCAGGTTTCTAGCCAAGAGGTGGCCGCTGGATGTTTCCAACCTGTTTTTAGCAACAACACAAATCTATACTGGGAGCCTGCAGGGCTCAATCAGCATCACAAGAAGATGTTGAGAAGGAGAGTCAATTTAAATTAGATAAAAGGAAGAAGTTTTTTACAGTGAGAGTGGTGAGGTCCTGGCACAGGCTGCCCACAGAAGCTGTGGATTCCCCACCCCTGGAAGTGTTGAATTCCAGGTTGGATGGGGCTCTGAGCAACCTGATCTGGTTGAAGATGTCCCTGCTCAATGAAGAGTTGGCCTGGATGACCTTAAAAAGTCCTTCCCAATCCAAACTACTCCACCTCTGCTGTTGCCAGCCTAATCTGGGAGGTGTGGATTACAAGGAAGATTTGGGAGCTTGTCTGGCATAAAAGCAGCTGCAACTTGTGATGCTTGTGTTTGAGATGTGTGGAAACTCTGTTCCTGTTCTTGCTGGGGAAGAAGAGGTGAGAAACCCTACCAGCAGCATAAAGCTTTGAGCAGAGGTGGCTTAAAATGGATGGGGAGCACCAACTTGAAGGCAAAAGTAGGAAAGAGTGTTGGAAAAAGAAAGAGCTGGGGAAAGGAGCTGGGGAATGAGAAGTGACAGAAGAAAAAACAGAGAAAAAAGGCTCAGATGGGCTAGAAAGAGGGGAAGAAAAGGATAAGCTCTTCATGTCATCTAGCCAAGAAATTCCTGTTTTAAAGGAGTCACAGCTTGCTTGGAAATCAAAGCCCTGTGCCCTAGGACTGCCATCAAGCTTCCAGGACTATTGCAATGCAGGCAGCACATGCCACAGACAGCATTTGTCACAGAGCTGAGGGGACATCGCTATCACGTTAAAACATCACATTTTTCTGCTTTAAAAGATTTCACTGGTGTTGTTACAGTAACAAGATTAGGTGGAAAGCATTTTTCTTCATGCCCTCGGTGTGTTTGTGTAGCTCCTTGGGGCCCTGATCCAGACAGCCCCAGGCTCTCAGGTCAGTCCCCCACACCAAACCCAGCCCCATCTGAAACCTTTGTAATCCAAGAGTAAAAATTCAGGTGGCTTCAATACCTGAAGCCATTTTAAGGTGATTTATGCTGTTTCTGCTTGTTTCTGAGATAAGGTTTGGGGTTTTTTTAAGCAGAATTGATAGGAAGCTTTGTTAATCTCTGAGCTTCAGACTCCTATAAATGTGAAAAATATATATGCAAACAAACACCTTTTTTTTGGAGGTTTTTTTTTTTTTTTCAGAGATGTCTTGAGCATCATGCAGGGCAGAAATGCAAGTAGCAAATGAGCTACACAAAATGTGAAAACTCACCTTAAATACTCCACACAGCAAAAACGCCAGCCCTGAACGTGCTGCCAGCTTTTGAGCCATCTGAGTGCCTATTTCATGTCACACAGGGCAAGAAAACAAAAACCACCCAGGACTGAGGTGCCCAGACAGGCTGAGCACCCACATGACATGGGGAGAACCTCATCCCCAATCAGCCTCAATGGCAGCTAATTAATAATTAGCTTGATCACCCCTCCCAGGCTCAAAGGGAAGGAGCTGTGAGAGCTCCTGCTCCAGCTGGGGTGGCATTTGGAGCCTCCCAGACCACGGGCATCCTGGTGGGAGCAAGGTGGTGTCTCCTAAAGGTGAGGTGGGGTCTGCTCCCACCTGCAAGGCCCCCCTGCACACACACAGCCACCTTCAGCAGCTTCCAGAAACGCCTATTAATTTTTGGAGACTTAGGGCAAGAATATTAATTGCATTCCGGAGGCATTCAGCATATTAGGGAAAGCATTTTACGCCCTGCATTGTATCTGGTGGAGAAACAGCACTGTTATTTGTGAGAATCAAAACACATCCCCAGTCTGGATGCAGCAGCACCGTGACCTTGGCCTTCTGGATGAGCTCCTGATACAAAACAAATCCCCAAAAACATCCTGATCTTGGCCTTCCTTCATTGCCACTTCAGCCAACCCTCCTTAACTCTTGGCTATGAATTCTAAGTCCTGCCTACCTGCACTCCAGCCCTAAAGGAGAGGCTGAGCAGCTCCTGCATCCCATCACACCTTGGCTCTGCAGCATCTCACCTGCCTGCAGCCACCAGGGAAGGGATTGGGATGCACAGGGGCCACGGGGAGACAGCAGCTCAACCCATCAGCAAGTGAGGAGCTTGGAGAGTTTTCAGTATTCAGGTCCTCTCGTTTTCCCGTGCAACACCCCTCATGTTTTCCCAGCCATAAAATTGATGTTTATCTCACTTCTAACTGCCTTACAGAGATCATTACACACTGCAAATGCAGCCATTTGCGGATGGAACGAGCACAGGCAGCCTGGAGACTGTCACACCACCCCTTCCCCGTGCCACACTGCAATGCCTTACAACCTTTAAGCTGAAAATTAACATATAAAACCAAGGGACCCGGAAATATTTGTCAGGCAAAAGCAAAAAAAAAAGCAAAGCAGAGGTAATTCCTCCACCCCCACACCATGCCCTGCTCAACCATGAAAAAATGATTTTTTAAGTGGGACAAATCCTGCAGCTATTCTTGTGGCATTAAGTAAAAATAAATTTTAAAAAAATACCAAAAAAACCCCCCAAAGCCAAGAGAAGATTGTTATTCCTTGTTTAAATATCTCCTTGCTCTAAAATGTCCCCCTGGATCTGGGTCTGCTGGAAGGTGTGGAGGGCACAGAAGGCAAAGAGGGGGATGCAGATGTCAAAACCAGCCCCAGGGGAAACACCCAGGGTCACAACTTTGCCAAAACACCTCCTGGTGCCTGTGCCTTGAAGGAGCTGGGTCAGAATACGAGGCCAGGGCTACACCAGCCCTGCTGGAGCTGCTGCCCTCGGAGATCTCCACCTCACCCCGCTCACCCCCAGGCTCCTTTCTATGCCCACGGAGGGATGAGCCGGACACAGAGCCTTCCCCAAGCTGATCAGCCGGCGATTTTCAGCCCCGGGAAGCTGCAGGGTGTCCTTTTGAGAACATTGCCACCTTGTGTACACTCGAGCAGCGCTCGCCTCCCCATCCGAGCCGTCGAGGAGCTTTATTGCCGGCAATCAGGGGCAATAAAGAGCCGTGGCAGTTACAGATCGCTCGGCCGTGTCCTGTTCCTGCTGCCACCTTGTAAAGTTAGACAGTAAGCGATCCCCTCATTTATTTTTTTTTTTTCCATCTCAATTTATGACTCCTCGGCTATGAAAAGCCACTTACGCCCTCCGCAGTCGCACACACCGTGTCCTCCAAGGCCAGTAAATCACGGTCTCAAGTCATGTCAAATTTCGTGAAATAAAGCTAAATTGCAGTTATACTCCAAGGCGAGAAGCTGCAAAATTGAGAGAGAACGAGCTCTGTTTAAACCCAGCTGGCAGCCTGAGACAAGAAGCACAAAAACCTCTCAGTGAAAGAGAAAATCCCAATAGCAGGGAGCCCACAGGACCCTCTGTGCCTCCCGAGGTCCTCTGGGGGGTAATGCCAATAGTTAAAATTGTCCAAACTCAGAGGATTTCACCCTAAAACCTGAGGTCCAGCCCCTCACAGCCAGAACACAGAGGGCAGGACAGAGCCAGGCTCCAGCAGCATTTATTCATTGAGGCTCAGTACTCAGCCCGAATTTGGGTTTGGAAAGAAAATCGGGGAGATGATGGGGTCAGAGCTTCATGTTTGAAGTTTTGGGGTTTGTTGGGGTTTTTTTTTGTGTAGACAGAAGTCAGAAAAGTACTAACACAGCAGAGTTTCTCTCTGCTGAGCCCATCTGGGCTCGCTCAAAGTGCTGGGCACTGCACCAAGAACTGGGGAAACTGAGGACAAAAAAAAAAGAAAAAAACTTGACCCCAAACCACCCTTTACATTTTTCAGGGGCACGGTGACTTGTCTTTTCCCTTCTGCAGCAGAGTTAAACTTTCATGAAAGCTGAATTAACTTGGAGAAGAGCCAGCTCCAGAGACAGACAGCAACAAGAGGGAATGAGAGCAAGGAAGACCCAGACCACTGCTGTTCCTGCTGGTTCCCCTGCCTGCCTCCCACACCAGTAATTCCCAGGGGCTCAAGTTCCTCCTGCAGCTTCCCCATCCCACCATGGCAGAGCACCCAGCCTTAGCACAGGCACCAGGCACCTCTTCCACCATTTCTCAGCAAAATCTTTGCAAAAAAACCCCAAAAAACAAACCAAAACTAAAAACAAAATGTAGGATTTAACTCTATGGGATTTGGTTATGAGGGTAAAATAGAAACGAGAGATCTCTAAAGATGGGTTTAGAGCATGGGAGTTTATTGTGAAAGAGCGTGGGTGTGAGAGGCTGCTGGGCTGCAAGACACAGCTCAGAGCAGGCCAGAGAGAGAGAGAGAAAGAGGCAAAAAGAGAGAGCAAAAAGAGTGATTTGCCATTTACAATACAATAAATCATCTTCTCTGTTGAATATTCTAATTCTCTTTAACCAATCTGAGACAAGCTACAAACTCTACAATATTTGCATGCAACCTATAAGAATCATCACATTACCATACGGGTTATATTTTAAACCTTAAAAAACTGCTTTTGGGAATCTCTACCAGGCAGGCAGGGTTTGTTCTGCCCTTTGGACCTGCCTGGGCAGAGGGCATTGTTCTATCAAGAAGGAGGATTCCCTTCAGCCAGCTCTGCCATTGTTTCTTAGTTACTCTTCAACTCAAACCTTGTCTTCATCTCAATTTCGATTCTACTTTCCATATTTCCAGCATCTTTTGCAAGGTAATCATATCTATAAGGCTTTCCTATTTCATCTTCCCCAACAACAAAAACCCACTGCTATTTTGGAAAACTGAGTTTATTCCAGTCTAAACTCAGGAGTCTTCCTCACTTCCCAAGGTCACCTCACAGCCCATTGCATGAGCCCAGAGCACAAGGCACAAGCTCTCCAGGTGGGAGAATCCCACCCCAGAAGCAAAAAAGATCCAAAGCTCACCCACACACACACACGCAAAAGAGGAAAATTATGAGCAGCCATGACAGAGACAAGGAAAATCACAAAACATCTCATGGCAGAGTCTCAGCTGATAAAAACCCAACGTGCACAGCACACAGCTTCGGGCTGGGATACACTTAGCCCTCTCTGAATGTTTAATAGGAGTATGTGCATCAGTTAATCAGCAGCACAAGACACAAAGCGTTTTGTACCTCCTCGCCACGTGTTGTGCAATTAAAAGGCTTCTCATTCAGGCACAGAAAGAAAAGTCAAGGGAGTTTGGCTGTGAAACATCCATTATTCAAAAGTATATCCATTATTCAAAGTTTTTCTTAAAATCCTATTGTCAGTTTGAAAGGAAAAAGAAAATGAGTTTCTGAAAGCTGTGCTCCGTTGATATTCCACTCCAATTTCTGCTGATTGTAAGTACTAAAACTCCAGACATTTTCAGGAACCAAAGAAATCCTTCACAGTTGCTGAAAAAGGCAACACCCTGTGGGTAGTCACAGTTTTTTTCCCCCTCTCCCTTAACTCTGCCTGGCAGGGTTGCTTTCCCATGCAGAGTGTCAGGGCTCAGCTGCAGGAGCTCAAACGGGGAACAGACCCCAAAGGTACCTCCTGCCCTCCAGGGGTGGGTGAAGAGGGGCATCAGACCCCACAGAGCCCCCCCCAGGAGCCACCCAGCCCCTGTGCACAGAGAAAAAACACTGGGACAACCAGCACTGATACCCAGGAACCACCTTCAGCAAGAGCAACGAACTGGGATAAATTGCTAACACTGGAATATAAAATAAGCAGCCAAGGTTTTACCTCCTCTTGGAGCGGGAGGAGGGAGTGCTGAAGCCCCCCTGAGAATTCAGGCATCAGGCACATCTGTGGGGATGGAACAGGGCTGAGGTCCAGTGTTCAGTCAGTCCCCAGGCTGGAACCAGGTCCAGGGAAAGCACTCAGATCAAACGTGCTTGGCCAGGCCCAGAGCAGCAGGGTCTAAGGCCAGGCTGACTGTGCTGAGCTGAGCTGGAGCTTAGCGTTTCTAGTCAGGGCTTAGAAAGAAAAGCCCCCAGGCTGAGCTTATTCAGAGCCCCAGCCCATGGGTGGGGATGCACCGAGGCACTTGTGAGAGGTAGAGCAGCTAAAGCTGCTGTGCTGTAGGGCTGGCTGCTGAAGAGAGAGCTGAACTGAAATTATTATTGAAGTTATGTATCAGATTAGGAAGTAGGGGCTAAAACCTGAAAAATAATCGAGAGTTATGAGCCAGTGAAGGTGCTTATGATTTTAATTTAAATGAATATGTGTGAAAGAGGAATGGCAGCCTTAGAAAGGCTTCTCTGTCCTTGAAGAGGTAAGGCTGTAACACACAGTAATCTCTCAAGGCTTAAAGATTCTTTTATGTGAGTAAAGGAAGAACAAAAGAAAACATGGCAGAGGGAAGCAGCATTCAGGGACAAATACTTGCTGTAACTGTAATTCTATATAAGAATATATGCAATTAGGAAGGCTTAAAATCTGCTTATTTAGGATTTCTGTACGTACAGCGTGTAACTAAAATATGGGACCTCCAGTGGCGTGACCTGAGCACACCAAAGACACAATTCCACCAGAGCAAACTGATGGAAGGGTGATGACTGACAGATAATAAATGCAGAAACCTGGGTGTAATACAGCAAAGCCCTTAAACACTGCTGGAAGCTCTGTGGGTGCCACAGGGTCGGGGTCCTGCTCTTCCACCATCATGCTGACTGTTTTTCTGCTGTCAGAGTACCAGATTTAGGTGCTGCCAGTAACTTGGGGAGCAATCTGAGCGTGTAAAATGAAGGCATTATTCAGCAGTCTGTGCTGACAGCTATCTTTAAGCAGCACATTTATCTAAAGTACAATGATGCTTCAATAGTGGGTACCTGTAGAGTGCTTCCAGGGCACTAAAATGAGCTGGATTTTATCTGCAGGAAGGCTATGGCTCACAGCTTATTTGGACAAATTCTTTGCTGCAATAGGCCATTTTCTGCTATTACCAGTGAAATAAGCTAAACACCCACTTCTTTTCTTCTGCAACGCGAAGCTGTGCGTGATGTGATGAATTTGCAAAGCTTTTAAAGGATGGATGGGAGTTAAAGAACTTCCTCCGGGGTCTAAGGCACTGCCAAGCAGGACTGGAGCTGCAAAAGGGAGCCGGGAGGGGTTTTGCAGTGCTGGAGCAGCTTGTGGAGCCAGAGCCGATGCGATGCTGGAACAGCAGGGCACAGCACAGACAAATTGGAGCATTGACAGATGAAAACGCTAGGACTGTTGTGACTCCACAGCCCGTTGTAGCTCGAGTTTCTCTCGTTAAGCTTCAAAGAGTAACAGGCAGCTCGTTAGTGGCGTTTCAGGCTGCCTTTGTTTGCGGTAGCTCTTACAAAGGGAACGGTGTCTGTAATGGCCCCTCCTGGGACCGAGCTGGGCTGGTGCAGGGTCACCAGCACATTCATTCTCCCCAGGATAAAGCGCCTGGGAATGTGGCAGGGAGGGCAGGAGAGCAGTGTCCCTTCCTTTGCTGGGCACTGCTGGTGCCTGGATGGACTTCATTCCCTCTTCAGAGCACACAAACCTCTACCCTGCCCTCTCTCTCTGAATTCGCTCCTCATTTCAGCTCAGGCCTTTCTGTGCAGCTGCTGGGGATGCAGTGCTGTGGGGCACTGTCCTGACACAGAATCACAGAGGGCTTTGGCTTGGAAGGCACCTTCAGGCCCATCTTGTTCCACCCCCTGCCATGGGCAGGGACATTTTCACTGTCCCAGGCTGCTCCAAGCCCCATCCAGTCTGGCCTTGGACACTTGCAGGGATCCAGGGGCAGCCACAGCTTCTCTGTTTCACCTCTTATGGGCACCAGTGGGACCTGATCAGCCTCAGCAGTTCTTTGCACAGCTCAAACTGTAAGAAGCAGCTGGAAGTGAGCTTTGATGCTCTTCTCCCATTTCCAGATCCCAGACACAGAATTAGGCTTTTGTCAGAGGGGAAAAGTGGCCCCCAGCCTCCTGCTGGGGTTGGATAAGCAGTGTGAGAAGCCAGCTTAAACCTGGAGGTGAGGACCTGTCCTGTGGCCTGGAGCTGGAGCAGGAGGCTGAGGGCTTTATTTAACTGTAAATTCAGTCAGAGGTGTTTGTGGTGATGGCCAGGAGGCTTTGCAGGGAAGGAAGGGGTGGGATGAGGCAGGGGAAGGAGTTTGTACCCGAGTCTGGGCTTTCCACTCCTGGGATCCACCGTTGTGATGCCTTTTTCCTGGTGTAGGAAAATGCAGCCAGACACGGTTAAAGGGGTTGGGGTCTTTCCCTCAGTATTTGAATCAGGATCCTGTTTGGTGCATCCACTTCACCCAGGTGACAGCGTGGCAAATGCACCCCCATCAATCACACACACCAGTTCTAGACTTTACACAGCCCAGATCCAACAAGGGAGCCCAATAATGAGGTTGGGCTGGGCTCAGCTCGAGTTTCCAGAATCCTCCTGTCAGGAGACCTTGGGTTCCTGAGCCAGTGGGAATGTTTGGTGTCCCTGGCTCTGCAGCTCTGGGCTGTTCAGTCTCAGGCCTGCAGAACACTTACAGAACACTGAGCACTAAACTGAGTAAAAGGTTGCAAGTGTGCATGCTGCTGATACTTGTGGATACAGAGAACTGTGTAAAAGGGATATAAAAGAAAAGACAAAAATCATTCCAGCATCAGTTGGGGTTGAAATAATGCAGGGCCAGACCAGCTCCTGGCTATTCCTCTGCTCCACATCCTGTGCTGGATGGTGGCAGTGTAAATATTTCTGTGGAGCTGAGCCATTACTTAAGGATTAAAATATCATTGAACAAGTTTAAAAAAATGATTTGAACACCTTCAAACATGCTCCAGGGGGGAAATGCAAATGAATGAGCATCAGGATCCACTAATCCACTTCTAAAGCATTATCCCAACACATTATTCCTTAAGAACACAAGTCCTGTGGTATGGGAATGAGTGGGTTTTAATGACATTGCCACTAAGCACATCACAATTCTGGCCTTGCAGTACCCAACCAGGAGTTAACAACTCCCTGGCTCCAACCCAATAAAAGAAGATTTAAAAGGGTGAGGGGGAAATGGGATTTCTTGATTTAATATTTTTGTTTCTTAGAGAACCAGGACTCTGGAGTTCCTGTGCCAGGGGCCTGACTGCTCACAAAACTGTTTCTACAAAAACAAAAAAGGATATTTGCTAGAATAATCCTGAGGAGTCTTCCCCGTGCTTATCCCTTCTAGTCTGGAGAGTGCTCCAACGTGGGGATGGGAATTACTGGGGGATGGAGAAGATAAAGGAAAAACTGGAAAAAACACCCTCCTGGTAGGGACTTGGAATGTTCCCATGGCATAAAAGGTTCTTCAGAAGCAGGAGATTAGGAGGGAAGAGGAGGATTTTTCTTCTTGCAAAATCCACTCTCACAATCCTGCCCTCCCACATAAAGCTGCAAGGAGAGTGAGGAGAGAAAATGGATCTACTGGAAGTCTTGAGGCCAAACCTCCATGCTGAGGAGGGCTTTTACTTCACTACAACTTTCCAGAGCTCCCTTGAAGATGCTTAGATAGAAAAATGGGAAAAATGCTTTACTCTGAGGGTGGTGAGACCCTGGCACAGGTTGTCCAGGGGCAGATGCCCCATCACTGGCAGTGTCCAAGGCCAGGCTGGATGGGGCTTGGAGCAGCCTGGGACAGTGAAAATGTCCCTGCCCATGGCAGGGGGTGGAACAAGATGGGCCTGAAAGTGCCTTCCAAGCCAAAGCCCTCTGTGATTCTGTGTCAGGGCAGTGTCCCACAGCAGTGCACCCCCAGCAGCTGCACAGAAGCTGAAATGAGGAGCGAATTCAGAGAGAGAGGGCAGGGTAGAGGTTTGTGGGCTCTGAAGAGGGAATGAAGTCCAGCCAGGCACCAGCAGTGCCCAGCAAAGGAAGGGACACTGCTCTCCTGCCCTCCCTGCCACGTTCCCAGGCATTTTTTCCTGGGAGGCTGAAGGAACACCCACCACCCCATGCAGAAGCTGCTCTGCTCAGAGGAGCACAGAGGACCTCAGGCTCTCAGGAGGTTTCTTCCAAGTGGGAAGCCAGGGTGTGCCCAACTCTTTCTCTGGATATATTTAAACGTGTATATGGCTCAGAGGAAAAAAAACATGTCATTGATTTCTGAAAGGTGCAAAGCTTCCAGGCCATGGGAATGTGCTGGGTGCTGCCATCCAAGGAGCCCCATCCCCTTCCCTCTGCCCCTTTGATGTAGTGAAACATTCTGCTAAGTGAGTGTTTGATGCTGACTTTACAAGCAGGAGTGCATTAACTCCAGGCTGTGTTGAAAATGTCACTCCTGTGCCATTCAGACAGCCCAAGTAATGCCTCTGCTGTGGAGCAGGAGGAGGAGGGTGGACCAAGGTGCAGAAATGATTCCTGCAGCCTGTCCCCTCCTCTGCTGCTGCCTCTCTGCATGAACCTCAGGACATCATTTCAGTGCCTTTGTCAAGGGATGTCCCCACATTTCAGAGGTGTGAAGAGCTTGGCATTTCAGCTGGCAGCTGCTGCTGAAAATTGCAGGAGTTGGACAGCCCCACCAGAGCTCCCTGAGAGCACAGACACTGCTGCTCACAGCCAGAGCTGTGCCCTGGAGCCCTTCTGGGGACACTGAGCTCCTCTCTGGTGGACAGCTTTGTGACAGGGCCTGCTCAGGATGCTTCCCACCGAGGGGAATGGGGAATTAACTCACCACTCCAAGTGCCCCTGGTGTCCCAGCACTGAACAGCATCACCAGGAATGTCAGATTCTGGGTAGAAAGTTTGTGTGGAACAGTTCTGAAGTTTGCACTGTACCTGTGTGGGTTTAGTTTGTAAGAGCTGCCTTTCCTGCTACCCCTGATACCTTCAGGCTGTAGAAATTCAGCTGCTGACTGAATCTCTCACTGGCTGCATCGCACCTGGACACTGTGCAATCCTCATGTCTGACAGACCCGCATGCATTCCCTGCTTAGAGGGAGGGGAAAATCAAGGTCCAAACCTGTAATGATCACCTCAGCTTATACAGATAGGTGTCAAAGAGATGAGATGCCAGTTTTTTAACAAATTTTTGACAGCTGAAATACACAGGTGTAGGGTTATACTCCATGTGCTGCCCCCTGAGCAGCTGCTGTTGCTTTTTACACTGGTTAAATCCATGTCCTGTGGCCAAGAACCAGTGAAATTGTGCCACAGATGGTTGGCAATTGCACCAAGTCCTCATAAACACCTCCAGGATCTACAGCACCTGCTTGAAGACCTGTGACAGGAGTAATCCCAAGGAGGGATGGGGCCAAAGGTCTGTTTAGCTGAACCCGTGGTGGGGCTTGGTATTTGCAAAAGTTCGTTTTTGTAGGGTTTTTTTTTTTACATATTTTAACAGCCCACTGTTTGGAAAAACTCCCCCCCCAAGTATCCCACCCCGCCAAAAATGACAGGGTAAGGGGGAAGAAAGTAATCTGAGGGTTGCAAGGCAAAGGTTCAGGCAGAGCTAAAGCCCTGAACAAAGAGACAAAAAGTCTTTTCAGTTTTGGAAAACAATAGATGTGTACCCTTACCTTCTGATCAAGCTCTCTGCCGCCACAGCTTTAGTGCCAGTCACACCACTCACTCTGCTTGCCTGCCAAAAAAACCCTTGCTGGATGGGTGTCAGGAGAGAAATCACGTAGCCTGCTGTTCTCTCTGAATTAAACATTTGATTTCAGGAAGAACCGTGAACGGCTCACGCTGTGTCTGGTAACAGTCCACTTAGCAACTGCGTTAAGTGAGTGTGTTTACCGCCTTCACCTCCTGAATGAGGCTCCTCAGGCAGAGCCTGTGCCTTCTCCATCGCCAGGGTTGGGCATCCCTCACCCTCATCCGCAACCACCAAGGCTTGAAGGGGACAACCTGCGTGATTCACACCGGATCTCCGCCCGCCTGACCGACGAGGGAACCCGATCCCATTCCTAAACTCTTGTATCCCTGCATTTTCCTCACCTCCTTGCCCTTGACGTGGTTGAAAGGCTGGGGGAGTTGTGAGCAGCAAAGTTCCAGGTGGGCAGAAGATGGCAGCAACAGCCCAGGAACAGCTCTGCTTCACTGGGGAAGATTTCCTTTCCTCGGGAATACCGGTGGGGTCTTGCAGAGGAGAGGAGGCATTTTCATCCCTTTGGACTTCAGGGTCGTGGTCAAGGCACAAGAGACGCCGCTCCTGGACTGGAAAACCAAAGGAGGGGCTCAGCACGAAGGGCTCGGTGTGAGGAGGACCGTGTGAGCATTGCCCTTGCATTGAAAGGCGTTTATTCTTCCAGCCAGGGTGGATCAGTACAGGAGACTTCCATGGATTTTAGCTCCTTAGTGCAGGTACATGAGGCCTGACAGCTTTTCTGCATGGTCTTCCTGATTACAGGGGATGTTGTCCCATGGGAGGTGATGGGGAATGGCAACAAGCACTGAGGAGCAGCAGTGCTGGGACAGTTTCCATTTGGGATGTTTTTTGTTTCAGTCTTTGATTGTCACAGGAGACTTGTGTGGATTTTAGCTCCTGGGTGCAGGTAGAGGAGGGTACCTTGTGGGTTTTAAGCTTGGCATCCCCTTTCCCTAGTGGAAATATTTAGGAAAAATTAGAAACTCAGGTGTGTAGAGATCTGCTTTTTCAAGGACATGGCAAGTAGATCCTGGACACTCCACTGTGGGATGGGCTGGCAGGCACTGGAAGTGACACATGGGAGAGGAGGGAGATATGAACATCACACTGCCTTGCATGCTGGATTTAACCTTCCTCTTTCCTTCAGTCTTGTACACCTTTGGCAACTTGCACGTAACTTTTGTTTATGTCCTGTTTTTAGGTAGACTCACTGGGATGGGACTAACAACATCTTCCAGCTCTGCTGCTGCTTCTCCTCCTGAAGATCTTGGCCAAGTCACCTGTGTAAGTTCACTGTCCACACTTGTTCCAGGGAGTCAAAGACTCTTCTTTGTGCTAAAGAGCCTGGAGATGAATCAGTGAAGAGAGGCTTGATTTTGTTGGGGGTTTTTTGTTTGTTGGGAGTTTTTTGTTTGTTTATTTGTTTGTTTGGGGGTTTTGTTGTTTTTGTTTGTTCGTTTGTTGAATTTTTTTTTTCTATTTTGTGAGAGAATGTGCCTTTGCAGAAGCCTGTGGTGGTTCCCAGCAGTAAAAAAGGGCTGCCATCACAGTGTGTCATCACACTGGTTTTCCCAATGGGGAAACCAAACATTCAGGGCCATGGGCTGAGTCAGAGCTCACAGAGCCAGGGGATGAGAACCCTGATCTGCTGACCCGTAGTTTAACCACAGCTTTGTCCCTTCCCCTCGGGGATCCTCACACTCCAGAGGCCATGATTTTTGGAGAAAACTATTTTCAGAGAAAACAACATGCTTCTTGTGCTGAACCATCTCAGAATAACCCTCTGTCCAGAAGGCGGGTGGGAATGCGTGTGGGGGAGGGATGATGAGATAAAAATGTTGGGGTGGAGAAATCAGCATGGTTATTTGTTAGGGCAGTGACCCTCAGAGGAAGAGCAGGGCAGTCCCAGCAGCTCCTGCTCCAACACCTGACAGAGATGAGGGCCGGGGTGAGGTGTGGCTGTGCCACACACCCAGCGTGGCTGTGCAGCCCAGGTCATGCCAGGCACGGGGTAACTCTGGCTGATTGCTCCGGAGACAGCTCCGGGTTGGCAGCGCCGATCGCACCACCTGGGCGTCTTTATCTGCGAGTGGAGCAGCGCGTTTGCATGCGAGCACCCTTTTGTCCCTGGGATCAGGAAGAGAGGCGACTTCCTCCCATAAAATCCGGCAAGGGCTCAGAAGAGCAATGTAAAGCAGTGGGACTGAGAGGCAGGATCTGTGCTCTGATCAGAGCTGATGAGCCACAATGCAGGATGCACTGCAACTCAGTGCGTGTGAGATTTTGTGTCCCCTTTTCCCTTCTAGGATTAGCTCCAATAGGTGGTATTTTAGCAGCTTAGGGAGAGAGTGCTTTTCTTACTAAGGTCATGACCATTAGCCCTGGCGCCTTGTGGGGACACGAAGAAGGGAGCAGGCTCAAGCTGAGTGCTGGCACCATTTTTACAAATACCAGGTTGTTACTGCATATCATGCACAACTTGGATTGGAATCCCACAAAAGGACCAGGAACTGGCTCTTCTCTGGGGCAAGCAGAATTTAAAATATCAGCTGTGGTCGTAGAAGTGCTGAGACTGCACTCCCATGGAAAATACAGAAGTGGGAGGGAAAATATCCGATGCAGCTCCCGGATGCTCAGTATTTCTCAGGCAAACATCTGCACTCATGCACAGGAAGCCCTCAACATTTTGGACTGTAGCTGCAGAGAGCACTGGGCACTGCACACTGGACAGTGGAGGCTGTGGGAGCATCAGCTGTGGTTTGGGAGCTCAGGCTGCTGGAATTGAAGCTGTACCTCTGCAGGGCAGTCAGGGCATGGGCTCTGTCTGTGTGCAGAGTCCTTCACATCTGCCCTTGCCAGGCATCAGCCCTTACCTGTGAGCTGGAGTGGACAACTTGAAAAGCCTTTTCTGCGCTTTGCCACGGGGAGTCTGTCAGCTCATTTCATCCATCAAATCAGCATACGGCCAGCAGTAATTGCTTCTTGTCTCTGCTGCACAGCCCTGATTAAAAACCAGGGGCACAGCCATCAAGTGTCATTGCTGTGGTGTTTTGTGCCCAGAGAAACAAATGCTGCTTCCCACCAGCTTCCCTCCTGTAAGCAAGGAAGGTCTCGCCTGCCATGAATGCAGATGCAACCAACTTAAATGTCTGTGAATGACTGCGCCCCTGCCCAGGATCTGTCTGGGGGACAGAGCAGTGTTTCCTGAATAGCAGTGCAGGAAACTGGATGGTCAGCTCCACCTTTGCAGCAGTTCAGATGCAATTGAAATTAATCCCTTGATGAACCCTCCTGGCTTCTGCTGAGCGACACAGACGGGTCTGGCTCAACTGCACGCAGCAAAAGCCACTTAATTATAGCAGCAGCTCAATTTATTTGTTTTGGATCATCTTTATTAGCCATCACTTAAGCTTGCAATTAAGGGAAGAATAGGGACTGTAAAAAGGACACCATCCTATGCTGCTGGTGTTCTGTCTGTGCTGCAGCAGCTGAGTGTTGCTCCAGTCTGCTCAACGCCTTCAGGACTCTCTCCCCTCCTATATGCTGTCATCTGTGCTCCAAATGCCTGCTTTATTCCTGGAAAATCATGGCAGTGTTTTTTTCCTGGGACACTTTTAATTTACTTGGGTAGGATATTTGATGCCCTGAATGCTCTTCAGGCACAGCATGAGCTGCAGGCACCTCCTGAAGGGGTGTTGCTGCTCATCTCTTCAAATAAATGAGAAACACACAGGTGGGTTAGTACTCTCTCACCCAAGTGGGAGAGAACATCAAAATCCTTGCAGAGACACTGGCAGGAAAAACAAAGTCCTGAGGAGTGAGGCCTGAGGCTCACATGGTACCCAAGGGAGCCCAGACCTTCTCCTCAGGAGAGAACCCTGCTCACAAACACAAAGCTACATCACTGCTCTGATTGAGGTTGTTGCCATGTGCTTAAATCCTCGTGATCAGTGGAGGTGTGGCTGTTCAGGTGCTTCTTCTCAAGTGCCCAAGATGATTCAGCCTGTCTTTGTACCGCTGTCCTCCTTGCAATCCTACGTCCTGATTGCACTCTTAGGGCTGAAGGGCTGCTGTGACCAGCACCACGCAGCCATTTTCCATCATTCCTGCTCTGAGACTGTTTTCTTTTGTGCAGCCCAGTTCTGGGATTCCTACATCTTATTTTAAAGCCACTACAAGCACTGGCAGGAAGCTTTAACAATCTCTGTGTTTTTAACAGGGACTGAGGGTCTCAGCCATGTCACCATAATGCCTGGGCCAGGACCCACCACGGCTCTGCTCCCAGGAGGTTCACAGGTGAGCAGCAGGGATGCATCTCCAACCCAGAATCTTTGCAGGTGCCCTCCTAGTGCGAGGCAGGGCTGGACTTGGCTTTGAGAGCTGGCAGCTCCAGGCAACTGCTTTTGTGCGGTCCAAGGAGGAAATTCCCCAAATTGGCATCCACCCCCTGTAAAACCATGAGCAGCTCCTGTTTGTAGTGCAAGGGAATGTGTATCAGCTGTCAGGTCTGCTCACAGGACAGGGGAGAAGGCTGGATGTTGTATTTGTGTGTGTGTGAGCTGTTACATGCTCCAGAACAGTGTTTTGCCTTTATTTATTCACACATCTAAAGGAACAATAGGTTGCTGGACTGGGAGGGGAGAGGAGGAGTTTGCTCCTCCTTTCTTTTGAAGTGTCAGCATCTCACAGTGCTCCTGATCACTCCTGTTTGGTGAATGATCCCGTGGAAAATATGGAAGTGCAGCATGGAGAACCCCACGGCTGTATTTGTAATGAAGAGCCATCTCCAGGCTACACCAAAGGAGGTTTTTTTGTGTCCTGGTACAGCCTTTGTTTGCAAACAACAGCCTCTCCAGGTAACCACATAACAGAGCACAAGTCCCTATTTATTTGCATCTGCCTCTGCTCACAGTGGTGAAGGAAGGGAACCCATCTGTTTGGGCAGAGGAGAACAAAAATACAGCAGAGGGAAGTTGGTTACGTTTTTAATGCAGGCAGCCCAGAGAAAGAAGCTCAAGATTCTAGAGATAAATCCAGTGATTACTTTTTGCTCAAAATTCACGCCAAGTCATCTAACCGGGAGCCTTACAAGAAAAACAGAGACAAATAAATCATTCCTTCCTTGCTGGCCTCATTTCTTGCTCAAAGACAAAACACAAACCTCTTTGGCCGAGTTACAGTCCAGTAAGTGCAGCCTTTCACTGACCCTCCACCCATCCCACGACCTTTTCTACACTGACTCATCGCAGCATCTGTTGCTGTCACCTCCCCGGTATCCTGGGGACCAGAGTTATCACACACACACACAAAAAGGACCTGTTCATAGGCTACATTTTTAAATGCCAGTCCTGGGCTCCCTGAAGATGATCCAGCCCATGAAGAGAAAGCTGGCAGGTTTGTCACAGTCTTGCCTTTGCTTGTTAGAGTCACTTGGAGAGTTTTACAGATCTGTTCTGAAGGTTGCTGGAGGCTGGTTATTTTGTTTTAAAGTCAGGGCAGCAGCAGACAGGCAGCCACTATTAAAAGCAGAAATTTAAAAAAAAAAAGAAAAAACATCATTGTCATTTGGGCTTTAAAGCCAACTGAATGCTTTTGACGGGCTGAAGGATTTTTTATGTCAGGATGTTCCTGACCTGCACGGTGAGGGGACATGGAACGGGATTTGAGCAGCTCCAGCAGACAGAGAGGAACCTCCACCTTCTTTAACAAGGGTCCTGTGCTGGCTTGTGAGAGCCTTTGATCAGACTTCAGGTACCCTGGCATGGCCACATCAGCCATTCCTTGAGCTTTGTTTCCAAAGAAAAGACCCAAAATCAGACCTTGCTCTTCCAGCACCAGCCTTTCTTCATTTCCTTCCTCCCCAAATCCCACGAGGAGAGAAAAAAAAATTACATTTAATGCTGCATATGCCTTCACATTTGCTTTTTATAAAGGGGTTGGGATGAAGGCACGTTTCACCTTAAGAACATCTTGTTGAAAGGATAAGGTGCTGCTCCCTTAGTCTCCTCTGAATAGTTTTGCTTAGGTTGAGAGAACTTTTCCCAGCAATTAGAAGAAATTGGCTGGTTTGGTGCACTTCTGACACATTTTGCAAAAATACTTGGCATGCCGCAAGAGGACTGACCAAATGAGGAAGAACAATGTTTCTCAGCCAGAAAAGTCATGGAAGTGAAGAGCTCACATGGGTTATGTTGGTCACCCCTCAGCCTGAACTGTCCACAGCATCACCAGGGTTTATATTTGGATGATATTCTCCCCAGACTGAGTCATATTTCCTGCCACAAGTTGCTCCAAAAAGCCAGTGTTTCAGGCAGGGTCCACATTTCTGTATAATTCATGCAATAGGTAGGAGTGGCCCTTTCTGTTGCTTTCGGGTGGACTTGAATTACCCAGCACATATGAAAATTAGACCCAGGCTGAGCAAACAAATATTGATCTACTCAACCTCAGGTCACAGCTGAGAATAGTGATCTGAGGGAGTATATTGGAGGGGCAGATCACATCAGAGGGTATAAATGCAGGGTGAAATTCAACCCTGCTCCAGGGAGTTTGCAACCTTAGTGCAATCAATAGGAGCATCTGAAAACGCCGTTCTCATTTGGGTTACAAAAACCTGTGTGTGAGTGGTTCCTCCTTTAGCAGCTGAGTGTAAGAAAATAATTCATGAACAGTCCAGAGCTGCTGAAAAGAGGAGGGGGGAGAGATGCTGAAATAGCCGCGTGTCAGGGGCACGTGGGGCTATAAGAGGATTGGGATGGGAGCAGAGAACAGCCCTGTGGAGGGAAAAGCAGGGCAGTGGGAAGTCTTGAGATGATTAATGCCAGCCCACACCCCATCATCATTCAGGGTATGAGCATCCCTTTCAGAGGGTGACTTGTGCTGCTGAACATGCTATGTGGTGATTTTCCAGGTACTTGGCCATTTGACTTGAGGGTTTTTTAAACATGCTGGATGAGATGTGATGTCTTGTGAGCACCGGAGTGGAGGCAGCAGAGCGGATTTTTCCCACTGTGGTGAATTAAGTAGGACGTGCTGCCTTCCCAAGCAGAGTCCCTGACCTTCCCATGTCTCTGTAGGGTCACAGTTTATTTACTAACACCTTAGAGAAAAGCCAGAGCCAGCTGTTCTGGTCTGAGATTTCCTCCAAAATTTGCAGTGTGATTTCTGAGAAAAATTCAAACTATTGAGGTTGGTGTATCCAGACCAATGAGGTTGACTCATTGCAGGCCTGATCCCTGACCAGGCAAAGTCTCTGGGATTACCAAGAAAATTGTTTTCCCTGTCATAGGGTGGTTTGGGTCAGAAGGAACCTTAAAGATCATCCAGTTCCACCAAACTGTCCAGTCAGACGGGTGTTCCCTGTTTTCTCTCCAGCAGGACAGAAGGACAGGAGCAACCATCCATCAAGGCACATTGTCACCAGCCCAGCAGACAGCAAGCCCCAAGTGTGGAGGGGACAAGCTCTCACAGGCCCACATTTCTGGCCAGGTTCCTGTTTCACGTGGCAGCAGGTTGGCCTGGACCTGGTGCCTGCCCTGACAGAGCAGCTGGAAAGGGGCTGTGGGGAGAAGAACAGCTGAGAGCCACAACGATCCCGGCGCGTGTATAAATAGAGACAGAGCTGTTATCCTGATGAAATGAGACCAGATGTTTCTCCCAAATCCCTCCTCTCTGCTAGGGAAAATTATAGTTTAGTTACAGCAGGGCACAGCGGGCAGCAAAGTATTTTAGACCAAGTAAAAATCAAAGGGGCAAAATGCCTCGCTGGGGCAGGGGTACCATGCCCTGTGATGCTGCAGGGATGGATGGGGCATGGCCAGGGTGGGAACCAGGAGTCCCTCACTGCCTTTGTTCTATTTTTCTGCTTCCTATCCCAGTATTAATGGGCTGAGTTTTAAAGCCCATGCTGTGGCCGCTTTTGTGAGGTAGAAATTCAGTGTCAGCACATGTATCCTGGAGGCAGTTGGCACGAGATGAAGGAGGGACGGCAGCAGCAGTTAAAACTGGGCCTTGGCTCTTTAATATTTAACTTTCTCCAGTGCTGTTTTTTTTTTTTTTTAATCAGTTTGCGCATTATCTGCCATCCCTGTTCAAAGAGGGTTTTAGCACAGAGATTTCAGTGCTTAATCCCAGGGGCAGGGTAAGTGGAAGGGTCTCCCTCTGAAGGTTCCAGGGCTCAATCTGGCCTCAATTACACCACCCTAATTCAGCAAAGAGTGGCCAGGATGGACTTTGCTGTGACCACATTGAGCCAGAGGTAACAAAATTAGGGGTCAGTCCTGTATCTCTCCAGGAGGTATCTCTGCATCCATAAGGGAGTTCCCAGGAGGAGATAAACACTGACAGACTGGCTCAGAATAAATGTCCACTTTGGGCAACAACCAGGGGCTGGCCGTGGCCAGCTGCAGATGCTTAGGAAGGGATATCAGAAGAGGGAGAGTATAAAGTGATGCTTCCTCCGGCATATCCTCCCAGCTCCTGGTAATCAGCAGTTGAGGGACTTCCTAAGCCGGAGGTTGCATGAATTTGTGTAATCCCTTTTGTTTTTTTTTCTCTCATTCATTTATACTTTTGGCCTCCATGACATCCTGTGGCAAGGAGTTCCACAACGTAATTACGTGTTGTGTGAAAAAGTACTTCCTTTTGTCTCATTCAGACCTGGCTCCAGAACATTTCTCTCCATGTTCTTGTGCTGTGAAGAAAAGGGAAAATGAACTCCAGTTCCATACCAGACCTCTCTTGACCTCTTCAGACTTCTCTGTCTTTATTTGCCCCAAGGTTTTGTTCCTCCAAACTGGAATCTCCTTGTTTTTCTAGTCTTCCCTCCTCATATGGTATCTATCCCATCACTTCCACTGTCCTTACCACCCTCCTCCATGTCTCTTCTCATTTTATTATTGCTTTTTTTTTTTTAGATAAGATCACTGAAGTGAGACTTGCTCACTTCTGAAGACATTAATTCATTCTCCCTGAAGAAGGTCAGCTCAAAAGCTTTTTCTCAAATCACACTGCTGTACTTTGATTTCTTCTTCAACATGTACAGCAGTCTTGGGCTTAATGAAAATACACGTGCAGTTCTCTTCAAATACTTGGATTTAACGTATTCTGAGCAAACCCCCAGCCCTAATTTAACTAGAGCCTGTGGGTTAAAATGAAATCCACAAGTAGATCAACTAATGGGGCTGGTTTACATGAAGGGAATTTCATGCATGTGCTTATATTACTGCTCGTTTATGCCTTCACAAATCCCCAGAGCACTACTGGTGGAGACGACCCCCAGCCAGAACAGCTGAACTGGTGAGCATGAAACTTGGGAGTCTCTGATTTACAGGACATCTTTATTTATAAAATATGTCTATTTTTGCTCCTGTCATGCCTGCAAAATCAGCCTTCCTATTTCAGTCATCCCGGCCCTTTATTATTGTTTATGTTGCCCCGAACCCCATGAATAAAGGCAGAACAGATTTTGCCTTCTGCTGCCATGAAAATTTATGAAACCACACTAGCCTGTCCTTCCAGACCTTGCTGTTAGGATGGCTTGATCTTACTTGCAGATCCAGCCAGTCCTCACTTGATGGGAACCAGTTGCTGCTGTCTTGTGCTGCTCCTGTGTAAACCTCGTCCCTGGATTGTGCGGCAGCTTTTTTAAAACTCCACTTTTGGCAGAAGCTTAGCAGCCACATCCTTCCCTCACAACACACCAGCTTCTCAAAGAGGCTTCATCCCCCTTTCCCCCGTGTCCACTTATGTGAGTTTCCTGCAGCAGGGAAAGAGCCCAGGCTGGTGTGGAGGGATGAGGATGTCTCTGGGAGGCTGGTGGCAAGAAGGGGGGCTGTGGGGAGAGCAGGAGGGGAAACCCTGGAGGAGTTTATTGGATTGTGGCCACTACATGATAAGCTGGGAGAATATGTACATTTTATATTATCAAGAGCAGTGGGAATGAGCAGAGGTAGAGAGCATGTAGGAGGGAAAACTGCTTTTCCTACTGCTTTACGGTGTTATTATGGCAATTTATGCAGAAGTCTGCTCTGGAAGGAGTATCCTGCACACCCTCAACTCCCAGAACTTTGGAAACCACGCTGCACGCAACGTGTTTTAGGGTGGGAAGGAGCAAGGAAATGTTACTGGGTGTCCCAGCTGTGCTGCTTCTGTGCAGAATCAGCCCTGTCTCAGTGGTGGAGGATCAAATCCTTGACAGATTTATCCTGGTTTAACTCTTCCTCGTTATACAGACACTTTTAAAATCCTTTTTGCCCAAAGAATTGAGGCTGATGCCATTAAACTCACTGGCTCTTTCTTTCCCCTGATCCTGTCTCTTACCTCCTACAACCTCAGGAAGTGCCAAACTCACTGGTCTGTTTTAAACAAAACAAACAGAAGGATAAAGGTCCAATCCTGGGGAATCCCTACAGGAATAATGAAAAATGGCAGCAAGGTAAGGCAGTGAGATCCTACAAGCCTCTTCACTGAGAGTGTCAACCCTCTGCTAGGTATCAGGTATGAATATTTAGGAAACTGGACCACACCAGTTCTGCCAGTCACAAAACAACATTTGGGAAGAGTTTTCTTAATTTTCCAACTCAGCTTTGAAATCACAGCAGGGTGCATATGCCCACCATGGAAGAACTCGTCCTGTTCTCTCCCAGCTGCGTAGAGAATGACCCAATTGCAGGGTGAGATTCAGGTCAAGCTCTCAGTCAAGCATGAGACAGAAACTCACAGAAATGAGGGTTCATCAATTAATCATGGGGCTGGCAGGACTTTTTTTGCCTCCATTGAAAAAGTTAATGCAGCTTCCATCACAGACACACCTATATATGGTGTGAGGGTACTCCAACTCACTTGGATCAGGAAGGCACTGTCCACTGCCACTTTGCAAGGCCTCAGCTCCCAAGGCGAACTTTTGGGAACTCCTAAGACAAACCTTCAGGCTCTGGAAATGGATTGGAACCTGCCAAGCTGCAAACGCAGAGATTTACGGTCCTTCCTCTGTAAGTGAAGTTGCTGTTCTTCAGCCACAGTTTGCTGTGTAAACACCTAATTCTGCTCTGCTGCAAAACAAAACAAGATGGACACAAGTGTGGTTAGAAGGTGTGGGAGCTGTATCTATTTTAAAGCAGCTTTATGGCAGTGTAACTGCTACAGGTCTACGCCAAATCAATTGCTCTTTCAATAAAGAAAAAATTGTTAGTGCCTTTAAGTTGTGTACAGAGGTGAGCCTTTGGATACAGCCTGTGCTAATGGAAATAATCACTGGATCTGAGCGCTTGGGTGAACCTACCCAGTTCGTATTGATCGTGGACAGGCACATACTCAGTTCAAGAAATTACAGGGATGGAACCCATAGTAAGCTGAATCCCTTTGCTCACCTTCCCTGAAAATTCAATTCACAAAGCCGTGATTTAAAAGACACCGCAGGATGCATGCTTTATTCACAGCTATTCTGTTCTAGACTTTTAAAGAACAAGTACCTTAAGCACTGAGAAATTGGTCACCAAGACAGAAAAGGGAAATAGAAAACTGAAACATGGTGTAGCCGGGGAGGTCAGCAAATAGGCATTCAGCACAAACCAGCCCGCAAATCCCCTAAATGTAACACATTTCATCAAGCCAGCTGCCCTCCTTTCCCTGCAGCACATCTCCTCATGTACCTGAGAGAAAGAGTCTGTGAGCGCATGCAAGATTTATCAGCCTCGGTCAGGCGAGCGCAGGTCTGAGCCTGGGGAGCCCCCGCTCAGGCAGCCGCTGCTTGGGCCTAACGCCACCCCCCTGGCGTTGCTCGGCGTTCCTGGGACAGCGGGCCGCTGAGGGAGGCGTGCGGCCCCAGCCGGGTTATCCCCATT